>JABUQX010138543.1:0-10000 GCA_015478945.1 Trachelipus rathkii
CCCGTCTCCAAAGAAGCGTTTGAGGATTATTTCATTTCGGTGCAGTGGTCAGACATGATGTTTTATTTCGTTAACATCATTTGAATGATAATTCCTGTTTCGGTGGAAGGGAAGCATCAGAATATCCTAAGTGCATAAATGAACTTATTATCTGTGTAATGAAGGGAAGCATCAGAATATCCTGAGTGCATAAATGAACTTGTTATCTGTGTAATGATGGAATATTTTTTGTGTTCCTACCCTCCCACAGCTATAATTCCAAATCTTTGGTTTAGCTGAAATTGTTTTTGTTGTCTGTCGTTTTGATGCTGCCTACACCGCTTCAGTGATTGTTTGATCCCCATCTATCGTGCAATTCAACATTGCTTCACCTTTAAAACAATCACCTCAAAGTAAAAATTGAAGTACTATTATGTTTTTTATGATACATCTAAAGAAAAGGACCAAATTCTCCTAGCACCTTCCAAAATAGGAGCAACTTCGGGAGCTGGAGCTTATAAATAATGGAGACATGTTTCAATGCATGGCGTTTGAAAATGTATAGGTCAAAGGAAGTTGAGAAATATAAGAAAGAGTTTCTCACCGTTATCTTTTATTTAAAGCTGATGGAATAGGATCATTATATCTTTCTTAAAACAAGCTTTTAGAAATTTAAAAAGGGAGCAAAGTTACTCTTTCCCTTCTATATTATTTCATACTATTAAATAGGATTAATATATTTTTTTTCATTTAATATCCTATTTACAGTATAATAAGCATGCTTAAAGTGTTTCATAAAGTTAAAAGATCATTTGCAGTTTCGTTCGTCTTAAATTGCAATCAAGTCTTCCTCTATGATATTTATCAGACTATTTAGACGCATCTTTAAATACTGCCTATTTTACTAATTTGTACACTACAGGTCGCGAGTACCATGAAATATTTTTTAGCCTCATTAAATTAAAGTATGAGATAATTTGATTGCGATTTTTAATATTCTACTGAATTTCATATTTATATAACTAAAATAAAGAGGGCAGTACTTGTGATACACTACAGGTACTGACAGAGTACATGAAATAACGGGTAGGGCTTTTCTCCAAGTTTCTCTATCTCCTAGCTCATAAAGACTAAAACATTTTACGCATATGCATAGTCTTCCTCTATGATATTTACTCAGATATTTCGGACTCTCTTTCTCAAAGTGATCTAATAGGTTAAAACTTGTGTGTAGGTGGTTCTTTGTATAAGGAAAGAAAAATTAAAAAGTATTAGTGGAACCTAATAAACTTACGAAGACTTCCTGCAATGAGCTAGAACTCTGACTAAATCTAAGAGATGGGATATTATGAGAGACTGAACTCAAGGGTTTAAGCCCAGATCTCAAAAGAAGGAGAAAGGAGGCTGAGACAAAGGAGAGCTCCCGAACACTATGGCGGGTAGGACTTCCTGATACTGAGAGGGCGTGCAAACTAAGGCAAGGCTCCTTTAGGATAACCGATAGAGGGTAACAATGCTTAAATTATTGTGTCTACTAGCAAGAATCCACTTACGATGGACAAGTTTTTAAACTTCTGGATTGATTATTTGTAATTAATGTAATATCGGTTTTTAATATTTATAAGTTGACGAAAATATTTCATTAAATTATATCTTAGTCATTTCTATTACGTGTGACTCAATGATTAAGAGAACTTTATGACACTGAGAAAAAAAATAAATAAAACAAGAATAGAATTATTATTGTAAATAAAAAACTATACTACTTTACAAGATTTCTATGGATTTTAATCGAAATTGTACCACATTCGATTACGTTAGATGTCCAAAATGGCTGTTTCTAAGACCTTCGAGGTCAAAATGTTAATATCGTTTCTGAATAACATTTAATTTTTAATGAACTTAGTAGGGTGAAACTAATTATATTCATCAGCATGCGTGTACTCTCCCTCTCTAAATATATATACTGAAATAAAACACGCGAATGCAAATACATGGTTGAATAACACAGTTATTAGTAACTTTATTCCACTGGTGATAAATTTTATTGTATTTTTATAGGTTTTTGATATACTATGAGAAATATAAATTATACACTAAATTTCATTCTCAAATTTACTCTTAACTAATAACTTGATCCCATTGGTGATAAATACGATTGTATTCTTTTATAGATTTTTGGTTTACTACGAGAAATACACACCAAATTTCATTCTCACTCTTACTTTGATGCGAACAATATTCCTCCGGTTAGCCTCTCTTGTTGTTCTCCTTTTTACCGTTTACCAGAGAATACGAGGCTGTGAAAGTCCATATGATGGAAAATGCGTCAGGTATTTAAAGAAATAATTTACCAGAAAATGTTACTGTAAAATTAATATTTTTGTTTGCATTCATAAAGGACCAACTTCAATTTCTTTGTATGTAGATTATTGTTGTTGTTATTTAAGGAACAATTTTTTCTGTTTGCATTTAATTTTTTGTTATATATTTTTCTCAGTTCGAATAGCGGTTGCAGCGAACAGATTCGATGTTGGGAAACCTACGTGGGTCAACAACTGTACAAACTAACTTTGTTGGACTTGCTCATCATGGCGGCCAACACTTTTTTCGTAAATTTGCCGCGAAAAATCGTTGGGCATAAATTTCTTCGTGGTACAAGGATTGGAGAAGCTATTGGTGGGATTGAGTTCGAGATTCCGAAGCATGTTTTAGACATTGTTTATGGACAAACGCTCTGTTGGTTGGGGATGTTCTTCTCTCCTCTTTTACCGGCGGTTACTTGTGCTAAGCTTCGTAAGTTATTTATTTTTTTTAATTGGCATCCCTTGGGTATTGCCCTATTTTAGGAGGGGAATTAGTCTAGGTAACTGCTACCCGGGATCCGTACGAAAGACTGAGCAATGGCTCTTTGCCTCGCGACTCACCCATTTTACCCTTGGGCCATAGTAGTGGTAGTTGTATCTCAGTATTAATTTCAGAGTGACAACTTTAGGTTATTTATTTTTTTTTTAATACAAAAAATTATTTAAAGGATTCTTTGCTTTGAATATTTAAATTGCAATTAATTATTATAATCATAAAGAAATAAAAATGATTGACCACAGCTTTTTTTTTAAAACAATAATTTTTCAATCTTAATTAAATGTTTTATAAGTATCAAAAAGTAAAATCTAAATAGTAAAGACACAATTTACTTTTGTATTAATTGTAACAGATTTTCTGGAATATTTAGATATAAATACTTTAAGATTTTGATATTATTAGTATCTCTTTGAAAAATAAGGAAATTTAACGATTCTCACACAAACATCTTAAAGTTTAAAATAGTTTTCACCTTTTTTTTCACATTTTCCAAAAAAAAAAATTTAGCTTAGTTTTTGCTATCTTACATAACGTAAGATAGTTATTCACGTGTCCTGACATTTGGCCGAAAATTAATTAGGATAGGGAATTAATGTATTATAAGGCATTTTTATGTTTATTAACTTTATTTTCGGCCAAAATGTTCGTTCTGCCAAATGTTCGTCTGTCAAATACTAACAACCTTTCTGTATTTTCTTCCAGTTTTGACGTATTATATCAAATACTTCGATTGCTCAGTGAATACAACTCAGTCGTCTCAATTATATCGCACATCGCGATCCAATTCACTCTTTATTACAATTCTTCTAATATCTTTCGTCGTAACTATTATCCCGGTTGGATTTTCTATCGCAGAGTTGAAGCCGTCGATATCGTGTGGTCCTTTCTTTGTTCTTCCAACCATTTGGAGCGAAGTCGTAAATCTTATTGAAGGTACGTTTGTATGCTTGGTAAACAATTCTATTTTGTAAATGTAGATTTATTTTATTGAAAAAAAGTGGATTAATTCATTCTTTTTTAAATATATAAAAGTTCACACATCACGGGCATAACCCTATTCTAGAAAAGGAACTACTCTAGGTAGTTGCTACCTAGGATAGGAATCGAACCCGGACCCTCTGCCTCGCGCAACCGTTAAGCCACTATAATTATGATAATATTTTTCTTATCTGATAGCTTAATAAACATTTTATACTTTTTATAGTTTTTTTTTAATTTTATTAATACAAAAAGTATTAAAAAACAATGGTTTTTATCTAATACTTAATCCTTATTAAATACTTTTAATAAAGACTTAAAACGTACATTGACTTTAAAATGATCTTAAGCAAAATCGAAATTTGATATAAAAATGCAATTATTTTTTTAATTTTACTCCAAATTTAAAAGAAGACTAAAATTCCGCAATAATTATAGGTTACTACTTTTCATTGTTTTAGTTTATGGCTACAATTTATATTAACAGCGCAATTTGAAACCCAGTTCTTAAGCTGTTTTTTATCGACCAGGGAACTTAATTCATAAAAACTAGAATTCTTAATCACTAATCTTGACTTAGGTTTTATTTTCTTAGTTTGTGTTAGTTTTAACTAGGTTCTTATTCTGTATTGTTTATATTTTCCACTATCAGATTCACCCCAGTGGTTGCAGAGCTTTTTGTTTTTCTTGGGTACGGCGGGATTCGCTGTTCCAACCATCATACTACTTATCCTTGTTGGATACTATTACTACGCAGTAGCAGGTGCAAATAAACACATGGTATCCCTATTGAAACATCAGCTGGTTCTTGAAGGACATGATAAACAATTTCTTTTGATGCGTTTGGACAAGATTATTAAGAGAACTCAAGAACTTGAAGAACTTCAAAGAAGTGAACGTAGTTCTGATTTTGCTTCAGAATTTGCTGGTATGGCCGGAAATAATGATTTAACTCTCGATATTCGGGGGACTAATTAAATTTTGAAATGAAAACTACCAAAGTTGGCCAGATAAATAATTAACTGTGAGATATATTGTTGTATGTGTTATGCTCATTTTGTTGTGTAATGTTTTTGAATCAATATGGCGGAATCCATAAATGCTGATGTCATAGATAATACCTAGTTAGTTCACCTTTATTGTTTAATAATTGATTTTTTTAATATATTCCACTTAAAAATCTATAGGACATGCTTTTATATAAGGATGTCATTTTATTAATAAGTTTTATTTTTATGATTTTGTTTACATACTCTTACTCGTATTGAAAGAAACTATCAAAAAAAAAAAAAATCAATATTGAGTTATATTATATACAATTTTTTGATTCTCAAATATAGATACTTATTTGAATAACTTGACACCAGCATTTATTGATTCTACTACAATAAAAATAATAATAATAAAGAATAATAATAAACAAATAAATAAATATGGCTTCTATGCTCAATATTTATGAAAAATGTTAAATGTGAATGTCCTATTTGATAATTGTTGTAAATGTGAGGAATCTCAAGATCAGTTCTCTATTTTTTACCAAAGTTTGCATCTTGTTATGGTGCTATTTTTTATTTCTAAAAGATAACTTTTTCGTAGCCATTATATCTAGTGGCATTAGTTCCAAAAAAAGAATAACTAAAATAAACTAGGATTACAACGTAATAGACCAAACATCTCAGGTTAATTTGCTTATCTAAAGATTTTATGTAAGAACTTCTGAAATCTTTGAAACTACAAATCGGATTAATTTTTTTTATCGATCATATATTTTTACAAATTAAATTAACAAATCGTAACCAAAGGAGAAAAAATATTATACTCAGAAAACGCAAGATCTCATCATTTATAAAGTTTTAATTTTAAGATTATTCGACCAGCGATACTGGTCTAAACTTTATCAGTATTATTATATTGGGTTATAGATTTTACGTATTTTTTTTAATTGTAGAAATTTTTAAATATCATTTAATATTAATTAACAATCTTCTTTATCTGTCAGAATTGTCCGTACGGTCATTTTTAGTGATTCATATTACTTTGATAGTAGAAATTATAATTTTATTTTATTTTAAATTTGTTTAAGGACTTATGAAGAAGAGTTTCCACAACAAAAATTCCATTATAAAATTGTTTATTTTTTTTTTATTACACGACAATAAATGAATCTGTGTTCAAGCTGTCACATCTTGTAAAGTCATTCTGTGAAGTTGTATATGCATTTTATTAGTTTTTTTTTGTTGTTGATGTTAGTTTTATTGTAATAAAGACTAAAAGCTTCGTAAAAATATTAGTTTATCAAATTAAACATTTTATATTTGATACATTTTATATTCTATGTTCTATTGCGTAGTATATATTCTATATTTTACTTAGAAATCTATATTCAGTAAGACGGAATTTTTTTTGTTTTTTATAGACGTGTCCAATTAGCTTGAATGTTTTTTTTTTTTTTAAGTTTGTATATTTAGTTATTCAGTGTTTAATTAATTATTATAGATGTTTTTAGCTCCATCCTTAGAAATTTTTCCAGTTAATGGAATTCTTTTTTTTTTTTTTTTTTGGCTAAGGTTCGTTCTATACGAGCTCCGCGCTTCTAACACCTTGAGTAGGTCAATGAGTATTACATTGTTCCATCTGTACGAGCGCTTTAAACGTATGTATAGATGGAACAATGTACTTTTCATTAACCTATTTTACTGGCCTTGCGCGATGCTTTTAAAGCTTCATTTTAAGCGATCGTTTATAAGGGGGCCTAAAACAAGTTGACCAGTTATAATTTTCTAGTCTATTCAGGAATATTTTATCCTTTTCTTCTATTTAACTTTATTACCTTAGCAGGTGATTGATAGCATTAAAAGGTGATTCATTGTTTCACTGATTTTCTTTAAAATCATTTACTTGTAACTTCACAGTATTAGTTAATAATTAAGACTCTAAAGTCAAACTTTTTTTTTTTTACAGTTGTAGAATTAAAGTATTGTTTCCTGTTGTATATCTAAAATATTATCATAATCTCTTTTTGTCTTTAACACGGTTGTAAAAATTGATTAATTAAGCAATCAGATTATTATCTCTAGATTCGACTAGTAAATCATAAAGTCCTGTTAATTTTGAGGAAATTAAGAGGAAGTATTATTATTATTATTTTTCATCATTCCTCTGGTAGATCCCTAAGTATTGATATTTATTTAAATTAATTATTTTATTTGAATTAGAATGATAAGGAGCAAACATTCATTGTGATAAAAACCAAAAACATACTTTTTTTTTCTTTTCAATATTTAAAATGCTGAGGTTTTTATTCAGCAGTAAATGTGCCATCAATAGTTTCCATTTCAAGATAGATGAAACTCTTAAATAAAATAAATATATATAATGGTAGGATTATTGTTACAATACTGAATATTCATTACATATGACCACAATTAGATAATGCAGAAATTATAATATAAAATGTTGAGATTTTTTTTTTTAAAGAATATCTAAATATTAATATTGTTGAAATCTTTATATTATCTAAGGAAAAAAAAAATATTTAAATTTTATAAACAAAAAAAATATCTTACAATATTTCTTTCGATAATGGCAGGGTAGTTATTAAATCAACTTATTTTAAAAAGATGGTTACAATCTTATGATAGTTTAATAATTAATAGTAATAATTGCAAAATTTAAATCGTTATGTAACTTTTAATAAATTATTATTATCATCATTGATTCGTCGTGCTTGAAGCTAGACATGCTGTAGAAAAATCAGTACTTTAAATTTTGATATAAGTTAGCTGAGGTCATAGTCTGTATAGTATAGCTTTTTAAGGTATTTTTAAAAGTACAATTTATATATATATATATATATATATATATATATATATATATATAAAAATATATATATATAAATATATGTATATATATATATATATATATATATATATATCTATATATATATATATATATATATATATATATGCTATATATATATATGTAATAATAATATATATATATATATATATATATATATATATGTATCTATATATATATATATATATATATATATATATATATATATATATACTATATATATATATATATATATATAACATATATATATATAAATAATATCTTTCTTTCTGCTGCTATATGATACTATTCATATATATAATTAACTAGTCCAGAATGCATGTATTAAAGATACGAGGTGGCTAAAGCATATTTCCAAAAAATAATTTTTTTATTATTATAATTATTATTGGCTACGCTGATATTATAATTAGAAACCCAAGTAGAATGCAGTAAAATGGATTTTCTTTATCCGGGGCATTGCACTCTTTATAAACTTGATTTCAACCTCTGCTCAACTGGATTTTTTTATGTTTGATTAGGACCTTTTCATACTAGCGTTTAAAAATGTTTCGTTAACGCCTCGCCAGTTGAATGTCAATGAGTAATATATTCTTGCATCTCTATGACCACTTAAACCTTCGTATAGATGGAACAATATACTATTACTTGAATTTTTCAACTGGAGTTAAGAAAACGCTTCTAACGCAACGTTTTGAGCGCTAGCATAGAAGGGAGTCTTAGTTTACTAGAAAGCAAGGTTAGTCATTTATTTCATTGTTAAACGCCAAATGTAAATGTGTTCTATTTATGCTGACGTTATGGAAATTAGATGTTCATTCTTATATATAAATATATGTTTGAATAAGTTTAATTATATAAAGTTTATTGAACATATTAGCCCTTATGTATAATTCTCACACTAATAAATAGTATGTTTGCACAAATTTATACAGATCACTCACTGGGCTTATGGAGTGTTAGGGTACATCCCATGACATTTCATTGTTCAAAGGTTCGCCCCTCTGGCTCTCATATCAACGTTCTTCTTACACTGAAGTAGACTCTCCATCATGTCACACACACAAATACACACACACACACACACACACACACACACACACCATAAAACACTATTACAAACAAAAATTTTATTTATATCCCTGTGTTTATGGGAGAAAGAATTTCCTTAGCGTACGTTCTGCGTGTCGTAGGAGGCGATTAAAAGAACAATGGTAGTAGGATTGGGGACCAGGAATGCTAATGCATGCCTCAGACCTGGTCATGACAGTCGTAAAGTGATCTTGTATTTTTCGGCGAAACTGTTTGAAATGTCTGGTAACATGGAATGTTAGAGGAGAAGATGAGAGAGTAATGGATGTATTTAGAAAAGGTAAATTTGATTTGATTCAGTTAAGTGACTGAAACAGATGAGTGATGTGATGAGAAATGTTTGTGCTGGTTTGGAGAGAGAGAGAGAGAGAGTGGGGGAAAGAATTGCGATTCTGATGATTGACTTGTGGCACAGAGCTATGGTGGATTTTGTTTGTGTGAACACTAGAATACTAATATATAAATTTAATTTAAGAAGGTCAAGGTATTTGTGGTTGTAGTATATGGTCCATCTGAGGGTGATGTTGAGGAAAGTGAGACTTTCTGGGACAATCTGAATGATATTTTGAAGACGGGGTGAGTGGGGCTTCAGATTGATTGTGTTGGGCTACTTGAATGGTTGGATAGATGATCGAAAAGGACATGGTATAGCAGGTGCCTTTGGGATGGGAATGGTAGGAAGGAGATTGATTTCTGTGAGGTTATCGGTGTTCATGTAAGTAATACATTCTTTGAACAGTAGAGTATCCATAAGTATACGAGAGGTGGTGTAGGTAGAGATGGTATTGTAGTGAATAATATGATTGATTTTGTGTTGGTGAAGAAGATGTTGAAGTACGTGACGGATGTTAAATAAGTGAGAAGGTTGATGCTAGGAATATTATCCCATCATAATGTTGTTTTATGTAAAATTAAGTTGGTGAGAGCATCTATGGAGAGGAAAGAAAAAAGGAAAGAAGTAGGGAGAAAAAAGAGTGAGAAGTTAAATGAGCTGGCTATAAAGAAAAGTATGTAAGAACACTTACAAATAAATCAGTTGAATGTGAACAAGGCGAAAATGAACAAATCTGGAAGCAAATGAAGAAGAGGTTGTTAGTGGTGCAAGAGAGATGTGGGTGTTTTAAAGTAGGGAGTAAGAATGTCAGTAGTGAGTGGTGGAATGAAGAGGTGATGCAAGAGATTAAAATTAAAAAGAGGCTAGGTTCCATGTGCTAAAAGACGATGATGA
>JABUQX010138544.1:2500-5000 GCA_015478945.1 Trachelipus rathkii
ATGGAAAGACGATATCAGGGAAGATGGAATGTCAGCATGATAGCCGATTACTGCTGGATAAAGAAGGACAATCCACATAACTAGCACAAGCGGAAAAGTACCAAAAGATCCATCGACGAAAACAGGAAACGATATTATGAAGACTTAGACTGATTTTAAATGATATTTGTATGCTTTTGCTTTATTTTAGCTACACATTTTGTACTCTGTATTTCTATTTAAGCGTTAGAAATAAATTTTACTTATTAAATTTTTGTAATTTTGTGTTTGTTTTTAAAACTTTATACCCCTTTTGTAAAATAACTTTAGGTGATGGAAAAATAACTGAAGTCATATTTGAAATCGGAACATCAAATCCAATATAATAAATAAATAAATGTTAAGATATTATTCCAAATGTTAAATTTTGCAGGCCTGTGTTACCAGAAAAATTCTAGAAATGAATTATATAACACAGTAAGGACATTGAAATTCATATTTCTCTCATGATTTAAAAATTACCAACAGTTGACACTTATATATCTAAAGAAGGAGATGAATATGAAGAAATTGTTAAGTATAATATATTAGAACCTTTGAAATGCAAAGATAAAGAGATTATAAGGGTAAGTTTCACCATTTTCCCAATGATACCTATGATGTCCAACAACCCGTCTGTTTCTATCGAGAACATTCTTCTAGGTTGTTTGCAGTTTTGTCAAAGGTGCGAGAAGTTCTGATACGTAGATAAAAGAAAACCAATTGTCTATAAAGTACTTCTTTAAATAATTCGCGATTTATTTCATTTGTGATTCTTATGTCGTTTGCATATCGGTGAAATTTTAAAATGGCGTTGGACATTTTGAAAAGTTCCAAAACATTACCGTTACATTACATTATAGCTATCGTATAATTCATTTATAGAATTATTATTATTATTATTATTATTATTATTATTATTATTATTATTATTATTATTATTATTATTATTATTATTATTATTATTATTATTATTATTAGTTATTATTATTACCATGTATTATTATTATTATTATTATTATTATTATTATTATACATACATACATACCACATTCTGGAAGAACTTTTTTTGGATTTTGGCCTATATTTTGAGCAATTGCACTTGCACACTTATTTGCGAGGCAAACCCCTGAATTGAAAATTTCATATTATATATATATATATATATATATATATATATATATATATATATATATATATATATATATATATATATATATATATATATATATATATATATATATATATATATATATTTATATATATATCATTATATATATATATATATATATATATATATATATATATATATATATATATATATATATATATATATATATATATATATATATATATATATATATATATATATATATATATATATATATATATATATATATATATACATATATATATATATATATATATATATATATATATATATATATATATATATATATATATATATATATATATATATATATATATATATATATATATATATATATATATATATATATATATATATATATATATATATATATATATATATATTTAGGTGAGAGCAGAGGATATGTGTGGGAGAAAATTATTTCCTGAATTTTGTCAACGGGAACCCCACAAAATGATCAGTCTTTGCAGATTTTTCGATAGCCAAAGTTTGAGCACGATTGGAGCATGTTAACCCGTGCCGCTGGGCATTCAAAGTTTCAAAAAAACTCGAATTTTTGGCTGGCTAGCGACGTCTTTGGGCCGTATCTCTGAAACATCCAGATACAGCTTTCGGCATTTGTGTACTACCTGTAAAACATATTGTTTCTGCTCCTCATCTTTAGTGAGGAGGTTATTAAAGTCTGTAATTAATTTCACTCCTCATTCTGCCACATCATTAACGACCTTTAGTGACTTCACAATCCTCAATCCTTCCTTAAAATGTATATTTTCAGGCCAGCTACTGGGGGGTTCTCTGAGAAAATCTGCGTTAATCTGGAAACGCTCAAAGAAATTCATGGTCCCCTTGGTAATTAAACAAGATAACTCTGCATTAACCAGTTCTTCCAACTGGTGTCTTCGAAATTTGAGGTTTACAATTCTTGAATTTTCTGTCTCGGTCTCGGTGTCATTTAGGACTTTGTTCGCCATTTCCGATTTTTCTTCGTCTGAAATTGAGGGATCAAAGAACATGAGGGCTACCAATTCTGCATTGAAATACCACAAATGGTTTGAGAATTTCACCAGAGCTCTCAGAAATATCTTTGTCAATCTCATGATAGTCCAACAAACTTCGCAAGAGGTCAAAGTCTTGCTTGGGAGCCAAGTGTCCTTTGTGGCATTGAACCAAGCTTTGAAATACACTCTAACGAGAAAAATACAGACAGCTTCTAGGGCACGTTGTTCTTCATGACTCAGTTTGAATTGTCCGCGGAATAGAAATATCTTCAGACAATAGATGGCCTTGGCCATCCACCTGGCATGACTGATG
>JABUQX010138544.1:10000-12137 GCA_015478945.1 Trachelipus rathkii
GGTCAACAGGGTGGTTTTGGGGTGGTGGGAAAAAATGAGAATGGTAAGGTGGAAGTTTGATCTGATTTCTGTGAGGTGAGAGGGTTGTACGTGTAAGTAATACTCTTTAACACAGCTGGGGGGAGAGGTATATCCATCAGTTATATGCTAGAGTTGGGTCGTACGGTTAGAGATGGTACGAAGTGAAAAGTATGATCTCGATTTAGTGTTGGGTCGAAGACAGGAGAGATATTGAAGTGTGCGTTGGTGGTTAAATCAGTGAGGGGTTTAGGGAATAGGGGAATTATCGCGAGTCACTTATGAGTTGTTCTAGAAAGTGTAAAATTAAGGTTTAGTTGGGCGGGCTCTGGCATGGAAGAGGAAGTGTTACGCTAAAGGAAGTTTTAGGATAAAATTTAAGAGTGGAGACAGTTAAGTGAGGGCAAGACAATAAGGATTAAGTATGTAAGAGCGCTTCCTAGTAAATCGGTTGAAGTGAACAAGTTGCTATTATAACAAATCTGGGGGCAAATGAAAGGAGGAAATTGTTTAAGTCAGTTAGCAAGGAGTGTGTGGATTGTGTAAAGTGGGTGCTGCGAAAAGTAAGAATGTTACAGCGAATGGGTGGAAATTATTCGTTGCTATGAAAGCCGTGTTATAAGGAGGCAGGTCAAGCGGGTTTCACCGAAGCCTAGAGATATGGGGAAGATGGTCTCGTGTTTGGGAGGTATTTATACGCGATGAGGATTTGAAGATGTAGTAAAAGAAAGATAAGTTTTCAAAAAGAAGATGCTTGTTTGGAAATTTATCCTATAGAATGGAAAAAAAAGAAAATCTAAAAGTGTTTCAAGGGGAACTATATTCGACATTTGATAAATTAGGGATTGATGAGGAGTTACAACGGGAATAGGACTTTCTTCCGCTTCGAAGGAGCGCGAAAGGTTAAGAAGGAGAGAATAAGGGGAATCTGCTTTGGATAATGAATGAATGGAGATGGTGCTTTTGTAACTGATCGAATGGGATGTGAGGGGAGTGTGGAAGAAACATAACACCTCGGCACGATCTTCGAAGAAATGTGCTTGCACAACATGTTAAAGTTCGCATAAGATGTATGGGTGTGTTAAGCGTGGAATGTGTGTGGTTTGATGGGGTCATGGGTTAAGAAGGAAATAGGGAATTTAGTGACGGAGATCGGAGCGAGAGCAGAGTATCACGGGCTAGTTGGAACGTGAAGTTGTAGGTGGCATGAGCGGCGCTGCCTCGGACGAGTGCAGGAGCTATGGGTAGACAGTGGATATGAGTTGGAAGAGATAGTACAATCTGCCAGTGTATAGGTGAAGTGAAAGGCTTACTGGTGAAGGGAATGTATTGATCGAAGACGGGAGGCGAATGGGATTTTGGATTTGGAAGTTGTGTATAAAAATGGTTAATGGAGGGGTATAGTTCCACCAAGGGATTGGAGAGAGCGGTAATAGTACCCGTACCCGGGCTTGTTAAGGGTAAAGGAGAAAAAGGGGAATGTTGAACTTATAGGGAATAAAGTTTTATTGAGTGTGTAACCTGTAGGGAAGGTATAGTGCTGGCATTATTGGTCGAAAAAAGTTGACGTCTGAGTGACTGTGAAGGACTGATTGGGAAGAATCAGGGGGGTTAGGAGTGGTAGAAGGATGTGGTGGATCAAATCTTATACATAAAACAAATGATTGAGAATGAGGGAGAAGAAGAGAAAAAATTGTAAATTGTAGGTTTTATGGATTTGCACACAGGCCGTAATATAGATGTTAACTAGGCGGCTTTTATGGCAGGCTATGTAGTATATGGCCGTTGGTGGTCAGGCCTTTCTGAATGGAATCAGAAGTATGTATGACGAGTGTGAAGCGTGTGTAAGAATAAATGGTTCAATCGGTGATTGGTATTAGGATTAATTAGCGGATGAGGACAGGCGTTGGTGTTACGGAGCTCGCAGGCCGTCGTGCGTCTCCTTGGTTGATTCGCAACGTTGTATAGTGGAGGGGGTTATGAACAGCAGAATATCGGAGGTGGGGCGATGGCGGAATGGTGTTGAGTGATGAAAGGGATGAGTGGACAGGTCGCCCAACTCCTATTTAAACTATCGGATCGATTTGGTCTGGGTGTGCGAAATACTCCTCTGAAAGAG
>JABUQX010138545.1:0-2500 GCA_015478945.1 Trachelipus rathkii
GTGGGAATATTACGCCTGTGGCGTATCGCGGCGGGCGGACGCGAAATATTGTACCTGCGGGCGCAACGCGGCGGGCGGGGACGGTGGACGTACCAGCGGCGCGGAGTTGGCTGACTTTGTGGTACCATGCCGAGCCCTGGTGGTTAGCTTATGAACTAGGGAAAACATTAATATTAACTCTGTTCTTATTGAATCATCACCCTTCTACCTGCTTAAAGGATCTACTGTTCCAGATGTTTCAGTTTGAAATATATTTATAATAATAATAACAATGATTTTTGTCTATACTGGAATTACTTTTGACCTGGTATTAGGATTAAATTAGCCTGTCTACAAAAAGGCTTATTCTAAATTTAGGCCTAAATTTAGGCCCAACGTAGTTATTGCACCACATTTTACAGAAAAGGTCAGTTTGAAATATATTTTTTGACCTGGAATTAGGCCTAAATCGCGGTTACAAAAAGGATTATCCTACAACACATTTTACAGAGAGAGGTCGTTTCGTATCTGTAATGAGTGCGGGTTGTTGTGTTTTCGTGATGGATTGTCAATGCATAGATAATAATAATAATAATAAAGAAAAACTCCGAATTATTTAAAAACTTTGAAATTTTTTTAGTTAACATCGAGTGAATAATATAAATAAGTGAATAATTGTTATTTTTAAATAAGAACTTAGAAAGATTTTAATAAAATATATACGTGTTATGTTAGCAGAGAAGAACTTATTTTGTTCTTTTTATACTTATTACATAGCTAAAGATGATGTAAAGCAGTAAGTCAATAGAACAAAACGTGGCATAGCTTGGTGTAGAGGGGTGGTAGGGGCTGACCTTACTGATTTACTGATTTATTGCTTTAAGGTACGTAAAATATATGTTTTTAATAAAAATTTCATAAAATTTTAGTAAAAGTTATTTTAAAACTTGATAGTTATAAAATTTATAAACAAAAAGTATTAACAGTTAATAATAAATTCTTTGTTCAAGGATAATGATTGATTTATTATAGAAGTTTTAAGAAACTTTGAAATAATTTTTGTTATATTTGGAATGAGTAATATAAATGTAAATGCTTAATTAAACAAAATGTTTTTAATAAATTATATGTTGTGTAAGTAAATCTGCGTGTGTAAGTAAACTGTGGGTGAGTGTAAGTAAATCTGTGTGTGTGTGTGTGTGTGTGTGGGTTCTGGGTTAGTGTAAGTAAATCTGTGTGTGAGTGTGGCAATCCTGTGTGGAGTGGCAACCAGGTGGGTGTGGCAAATCTGGGTGTGAGGCGATTTGTGTATGTGTGTGTGTGACCGCATGTGTATAAGTGTAAATGTAAGTGTCTATGGTAAAAAGTGACATAGTGAATGTGTGTGTGTGTGTGTGTGTATAAGTGCTCATAGTGAATGTGTGTATAAGTGTCATAGTGAATGTGTGTTCTAAATAATAATAACAATAGGCATGAAGTAAATAACACTAAGTATAATAATAAAAATAAAATAATAAAATAATAAAAATAATAAAAATAATAATAAAAATAAATAAAAATAATAAAATAAATAAAAAGTATTAAAACAAAATAAAAAACATAATGTTAATAAATATATGAGTTAAACAGTAAACATATTGTTAAAGCAGTAAAAACATGAGTTAAAGCAGTAAAAACATGAGTTAAAGCAGAAAGTTAAAGCAGTAAAGCAGAAAGTTAAAGCAGTAAAGCAGAAAGTTAAAGCAGTAAAACATGAGTTAAAGCAGTAAAACATGAGTTAAAGCAGTAAAACAGTAAAACAAAAGCATACTAATCCCCCCTTGTTGTTAGGTACCTTATTGATTTACTGATTTACTGCTTTAAGGTATGTAATGGAGATAGTTAAAGCAGTAAAGCAGAAAGTTAAAGCAGTAAAGCAGAAAGTTAAAGCAGTAAAGCAGAAAGTTAAAGCAGTAAAGCAGTAAAACAAACGCATACTAATCCCTTAGGTCAAAAGCATACTAATCCATTAGGTGTTAGGTAACACCTCTATTGATTTACTGATTTACTGCTTTAAGGTATGTAATGTTAATAAATATGTGAGTTAAAGCAGTAAAACATATAAGTTAAAGCAGTAAAACATGAGTTAAAGCAGTAAAACGTGAGTTAAAGCAGTAAAACAGTAAAACAAAAGCATACTAATCCCCCCTAGGTGTTAGGTAACACCTCTATTGATTTACTGATTTACTGCTTTAAGGTCTGTAAAGTATATGTTTTTAATAAAATTTCAGTGTCTCAAACACGTCTAAAATTGTAAATGCAATTTTTAAAAATTTATAAATTAAAAAGTACTAAGTAAAATATAAAAGATGTCTGTAATGAGTTACAGTTTTAGGTTCGCGAAAATGTTTTTAATAAAAATGTTTATGTATGAAATAAAAGGCTAAAATTGACCCATGGAAGACCAAAGGGTTGGTCGTGTGTTTATACGTGTGTATAAGTGTAAATGTAAGTGTAAGTGTCTATGGTGAGCGTAAGTGTC
>JABUQX010138545.1:5000-12210 GCA_015478945.1 Trachelipus rathkii
TCTCCTACTACTGGCTTTTATGATATATAGTAGAGATAATTTCTTCGCGCATGATGCACATATTAGACTAAGTATGTAAATAAACATAAAACTGTATAACTCAATAAACTATAGTACAAAAATATCTTTTAATATGGCAGGTAACATAAAATAAGATATTAAAATGTTTGTAATACTCAGCAAAATAGTTTGTATTGATGTTAAAAATGACAATTGTTTTAGTATATGATTATATAACATTTATTTTAATTAAGATATAATGTTTTATATTATACTATTAATATGGTACTATTAATTAAAATGTGGTTTTAAAGCATTTTTTTTTATTGTTTTAGACGTTTGAAATTGCTCAAATATGTTAGCTGTGCTTTAAAAAAATTATTATAGAAAATGGTTTCTTAAGGTTGAATCTCAGAACTTTATGATACGGTTTCATATTTTTTAATAAAAAAAAAAAAAAAAAAAAAAGTTTATTTTGATAAATATAATAATAATTATTTATAGTATATGATTATACAACATTAATTTTACGATGTAATGTTTCTTTTTATACTATTAGTATGGTACTGTTAATCAAAATGGGATTTTAACGCCTTTTTTAAAGGTTTGAAATTGCTTAAATATGTTAGTTGGGCTTTTAAAAAATATTATGGAAAATGGCTTCTCGATGTCGAATATAAGTACTTTATGATACGATTTCATATTTTGTAATACTCAAAAAAATAGTTTATATTGATGTTAAATATAATAATTATTTATGGCATATGATTATATAACGCTTATTTTACAATATATATTACAATTTATACTATTAGTATGGTACTGTTTATAGAATATGTTTTAAAAATGATTATAGGAATAAATGTTAATATGTTACATTTAGAGAAAACTTAACAAAGAAAAACAATTTGCAGAGAGAACATTTTTTCTCAATTTATTTTAGAATAAAAACGCATTTCTTATATATCGCATTTAAGGTATTTTTTTATGTCAATATTTTATTAAGCTATGAAATATATATTGTAATATATGCTTTAACATCATATTGTATCATAATTTTATGTAAATAACTTGTATTTTAGTGCAATTTGTAAACCCATATAATTTCTAACTCTCTCTCTCTCTCTCTCTCTCTCTCTCTCTCTCTCTCTCTCTCTCTCTCTCTCTCTCTCTCTCTCTCTCTCTCTCTCTGAGGACATAAAATTGTTTTTTGAATTTAGGGGCAGGTCAGCGAAAGATATAGGTGTAATGAAAAATTAATATTTCGAGTTTAAAAGAAACTGAATTTGGGTGCAAGTCAGCGAATGGTTTGAATATAGCAGAGCATAATTTTAATAAATTCCATCAATCAACCAGAAACTGAGGTTTATTCCCTATATTAAAGATATAGCTAAAAAATGGATTTACGACTTATGTTGACGGTTGACCAACCGCGAGTACCCCAACTTAGGTGAAAGAAGGGTGCAAGAAGCTGGTACCTGTTCTGCTTAGGTTCTGCAAGGTAAACTGGGATTATTACGCAGAAGGCGAAAAGAACTTCAATTACAGCTCGTGAAGTGAAGGAAGAAGAAAAAGAAATAACTCCCAGCACACCTCAACCTTTATATATATATATATATATATATATATATATATATATATATATATATATAAAAAAAAAATATAAATTAAAAAATATATATATATTTTTTTATATATATATATATATATATATATATATATTTATTTAATTATCCCCTGGATTTTCACTTTTATTCAATAAGAAAGATATTAAAAAACATGACTTTATTGAACAAAATATAAAGAATACTATTTATTTACGAAGTTTTTTATTAGTTAGTTCCATTCTCTTACTTATTCCAAGCTTTCGTGGAATGCCATTCCACCTCGTTCGGGGATTGTCAGAGAAAGAAAACCTTCATCATTATTTCTTCGTTATTACTTTCTGCTACGGTTGGTTGTTGTTTATATTTATGGTGTCCTTTCCTATATATATATATATATATATATATATATATATATATATATATATATATATATATATATATATATATATATATATATATATATATATATATATATATATATATATATATATATATATATTAGAAGAACCAGCACTAGCTGTACAGTATACAAGAGCTTAGTGGATTTTATTAAGAAAATTAAATCATGTTGTAAAACACAATTTAAACTTCAATGAAAGAAAAGCTAAATATACATGCTATTTATGTTGTTATTCATTAACTTGTATTAATCAAATAGTTATAAATTATGATGTAGGAACAGAAGCTGACCAGCAAGTTTTAGAGTAAGATGGTTCCTTTTCCTGTAGCTGATGTATTATTTTGTTCTTTAGTTTGCTCTGCTGTGTCCATAATTTTAATTATCTTTTCTTCAAAATACATCCTTTGTGGAATATTATACTGTGGTATAGTCAATAATTAATCTTTTATATCCAACATCTTCTGAAAAGGAGAATGGCTGGTTGGCCATAGCAATCATTTCCCCTATTTTGAAGTGAATTTCGGAAAAGTTTCTATGATTAACGTTCCAAACCTTTCTTCAGTTAGTTCCAACATTTTTTAATGGTTGATGGGATGGAAGAACATGGATCATAACTTACAGCTTCAGTTTTATCATATATTTTATCTACAATTTTTGTTCTTGATAATATAGATGTTTCATTTATCTTAAAAAAAAACAATATTTTTTTTCAAGTTCATCAGCAGTAGTTTTGAACCAGTGGCGTAGCGATAGGGGTGGCAGGGCGGTTCGCCCAGGTCATCAATGTTTTTGGGTCAGAAATTATATATATATATATATATATATATATATATATATGTATAGATATTTACATATATATATATATATATATATATATATATATATATATATATATTTAAAAATAAAATATATATAAATATATATATATATATATATATATATATATATATATATATATATATATATATACTTAATAACATATATATAAAAGTTTATATATTTTTGCTATTCTTTTTCATATATATATATATATATATATATGTATATATATTATATATATGAAATATATATATATATATATATATATATATATATATATATATATATAACATATATATATATATATATATATATATATATATATATATATATATATATATATATATTATATATATATATATATGAGTTGAAGTAGTTGAGACTTTCGTGGATTTTATTGAGACCAAAGAGAAGATTGGCGAAGATCTGACGGACGACGATGATGATGCTGAGCAAAATTTCTGAAGACGGACTGGATATCCAGAACTGTAGTGGACAAGCATACGATAATGCTGCTGTGATGCCTGGAGTTCATACGGGAATTCAAGCGCGCGTTAAGTGCATCAATCCGAGAGAACAGTTCGTCGTTTGTACAAATCATTCCTTGGATTTGGCTGGGATTCACATCGCATCGGAGGCTGTGCAGTCTGTCATTTTTTATTTTTTATTTTCGGGGGGGGGGGGAACTGTGGCACAAGTCTGTATTCTTCTTCTCTTCAACTAACCGTTGGGGTATCCTCACAGCTGTTATGATCAAGGGATGAAGCACTTGATTGAAACTCTTAATTATAACATTGATTCTACTGTGAAATATAAAATAACAAAATTTAAATACTAATAATTTTTGAATATAACATAAATTGTGAAATGTTCAAGTGTCAACTGATATTCCCATGCCATTAAAAAAAAATTTATCTCCTTTTGTTCTAGCTAGTTTCTAGTCTCTACAAAGTGATATCCCCTTGAAGTGACTCTTTCATAATCATAAAACCTTCTGATGAATATCAATTAAGATAATTAAAAATGAAAAAGCTCTTAAAAATAAAACTACAATCAAGAAAAACAACAAAATAATATAAAAAATAATATTCTATTTATGAGTCCAAAGTACAACGATTTAAAAAAACAATGCATACGAACATTTTTTTTACAATTATAAAATCAGTACGAAATAATTCCGTAATAATTATATATTCGCATATACTTAAGAATAATAATTATTCCAGAGCCTGAGGCAATTATGCTCTGTGTTGCTTTGCTCTTTGCCCTAAAAAATATTTCGATTTTATTATTCAGTTCGAAATAATTTGCCATTATATGAATATAAAATTCTATCACTACCTAACTCAATACAAAACAATATATATAACATTTTGAAATTTGATTATTGCGTATAAGACAACTAAGAGAGATTGGAGCCTTCAACACCACATTGATAAAACTGCACATTGACTTATCGACATTTCACAAAACTTCAACGAGAACGTAGCAAATCTAGGGGTTCGTAAGTTTCGGAGTTTATCACTTATTCACAAGATTGAAATGTGACTAGTGAGCGGTTATCGAATTAAATTGCTCTAGGCAAATAGTGATTAAATGTAATTTCATAAACTATAATACCAAATTTTTTCAGACACTTACTTTTCTTTTTGTTCTCTATTTTAGATATCCCCCATTTTAAATATTATCTAATTATATTATATTCTCTTATTTACACCATGTCCCACTACTTCGGTTCGGCTCTTCATACGATAGGTACAAGTACTAATATATTTAGAATCAGCGTATGAATATAATTCTATTAAAAAGTTTTTTTTTTTTTTCTAGAACAATTTTTTTAGATGAAAAATGCAAGAGTCGGGGGTCATAGCTCGCCTCCTGGGGGACGACGCGGGTAGGAATTTTCCCCCCCCCCCTCCGGGGAGGTCTCCGGAACCTCCGCTCTTTGGTATTTGAGTGTCGCGGGTTCTTCCGCCCCTCCACTACGGGGTATGGAAAACGTCCCCCCCTCTTGTCCCCCGTCAGGCTCGAGCCCCCTAAAAAGAATTTTAAACGTTGATTTCATATATGTTTATTAGTTTTCTTCTACCTATCGTAGTTTTGGAGATATAAAAAAAATAAAAAAAAAAAGTAAATTTGTTTTTTGCATTTTCCATAACAAATTTCATACCCTGATTCCATATATGTTATTCAGTTTTCTTGTACTATCTTAGTTTTCGGAGATAGAATGCAAATAAAGTCTTTAGTGCCCCATATATACTATATATCTAATCTAGATATAATAAATTTATATATATAATATATATATATATCCGTATATATATATATATATATTATATATATATATGATATATAAGTAGATGTATAAGGTATAATGGAGGTGCATCGCTATTATATATTATAGGTATAACTGCTAAGGGATCAGCTTCCGAGAAGTAAGATGCGGACCTGTTAGCTAAACAGACCGCCCGGGAAAAGACTTTGGAACCAACGGAAGCTTGAACATTGTTTTTTAAGATAGAATGCGCCTATGCGTAGAGTAGCTTAATATTGCGGCGACGTATGGTGGAAGGAGAGAGGAGATCCTGGAGATGATGAAGGAGAGGAGTATGGCGTGATGGGAATGGAAGAGAATGAAGAGTGAGAGAGAAGAGAGAGGGAAGAGATATGGGAGGAGGATAATGTATTGATATATAAAGGGGGAGAGGAGGGAGGGAATCAAAAAAACATTGAGTAGGCTTCATAATAGGGACCGAAGATGTCCTCGTTCATACAGACTATAGTAAGTCTTAAAACGAAAGACTTTATACAGATGGCAACTTTAAAAACAAGGAAAAGAGGTATCACTTTTTTCAGGTATATTCGCGCAACAGGGACACCCGGAAGAGAAAAAGACAGTTCATGGAAATGGAGGAGAAAGTAGAAGACACGAAGAAGAGAAGAGGATGTGACTGTTGCTGATTT
This sequence comes from Trachelipus rathkii, assembly GCA_015478945.1. Taxonomy (NCBI): domain Eukaryota; kingdom Metazoa; phylum Arthropoda; class Malacostraca; order Isopoda; family Trachelipodidae; genus Trachelipus; species Trachelipus rathkii. The sequence continues at coordinate 10,791 of JABUQX010138545.1, forward strand.
AGATTTCAATGCAAGCGAGTGGGAGGAGAAGAGACGGGGTGGGAGAACAATGATAGGACAGTTGGAGAGGAGGTAAAAGGAAAGTATTCAAGGGAGATACTCATAGATTTCCGTCTGAGGAAGGGATTGAGATCAGGAATTGGTTATAGTTTTTTTTCAAAAAGGGACTCACATAGGTTCGCAAGGTATAGAAGGCAATAATATCACAGGAGAATTTGATCAGAGATCTTATTATAGCTATATAATTATAGTCTGATAGTAGGATATAGGAATGTTAACAGTAATATCTGGAGTTACACAATGAATTTTCGATCATAGATTGTTGATGACGGACCTTGGGGTGAAGGCAGAAAAGCTTGCAGAATAAAGAAAGGAAAAATGTGATTAAAGTGGAATCACACTGAAGGAATGTGACAAAAAAACCAAATACTAAATTAGAAAAATAAATAAAACCTTTAACAATTAGAAGGAGTAGGAAAGATGGAGAAGACAAGAAACGATAAGAAGGGTAGCAGAGGAGGCCTCTAGGCAAAAGATGGGTAGAAGGAACGAAGAAAAGACACACAAAGTGGTGGAATGAAGAAGTGAAGGAGGCAATAAAGAGCAAAACGAATATTGATGAGAAGGTGGCTGAAAAATAGAACCGTTACAAACAAGGGCTCAGCTATGTGGCGGCAAGAAATGATGCAGAGAGAGTGGGAAGAAGAGGCGCAGCAAAGAGAGAGGCGGAGAAATGATGGAAGATGGGAAGGGAGAAAGGAAAAAGAAGTTACGGGTAAAAAAATATGTACATGATGTAAGAGCATAGTGCATAAACATCAAGGAAAAAAAAGGAGAGGTTTTTGGTGAAATCAATAGACACAAACGGAGATGGGCGGAGTACTTCAGTGAACTGCTATATGTGAATGAACAGGGGGAGTATGGAGGGGAGAAAAGATGGTGGAGGAGAGGAAGATGAGGAGGGGAGGAGATTAACTGTGGAAGAAATTAGGGGTGGCTCTGCAAAGAGATGAAGCAACGGTAAAAGCCACCGGGGTGAAGATGGGATAGTCCCATAGAATTGATAAAAGAAGCACAGGAGAGAAAATGAGTGTATAAATTATGCATACCTGGTTTTAATAATAGGTGTTGGGAAGAGAGTGAAGTACCAGAAGGAATGGGAAAGTCAATTACAGTGCCAATATATAGAGACAACATGAGATGAAAGGATAAAGTAATTGAGGAACTAAAGAAGAACAGGTTTGAAGAGAATTTTAGAGACAATGCTGAATGGTTCAGGAGTTTGGGAGGAGCCAAGCTAAGATAATCGAGTGCTCCAGAGCAGGACGGATCTCTTGTTCGCTCTGAAAATTAGTTTGGAAAAGGTATGGGAATTCAACAAGACGAGCATATATAGCTTTCATAGATCTGAAGGAAGCTT
>JABUQX010138546.1:0-24124 GCA_015478945.1 Trachelipus rathkii
TATATATCTTCTCTTTATCTCAATTCACGTCTCTATATCTTCTTACCTCTAAATCTATTACTCTCTATGTATTACATTAACTTACTCTCTATATCATCTATATTCTCTCTCATAATCTCTCTATACCTATCATAATCTCTTATACATCATATATCTTATATCTCTATATATCTCTCTATATATATATATATCTATTACTTATATTAATATATATCTTTTCTCTCCCTCTCTCTATATATCTCTCTATATATTATATATAATAATCTATATCTATCTATATCTATTATATCATCTCTCTCTCTCTCTCATCTTATCTCTTTAGTCTCTGAGTAAGTTATTTTCATTATGATTTAGTTCATTAAAATTAGTCTCTCAGTTTTATAACTATACTAGCGCTGCTTTATTACTTACTCTATATCTCTCCTTCTTCTCCTTTATTCCTATATTCATCTCTATATTCATCTATATATTCTCTATTACTATCGGTCTACTATAAATATATATACTAATTCATCTACTCTTATCTATATACTATATTATCTATTTCATATTACTATCTTCAATTTATAATATCTAATATATAATATATATATATATATATATATATTATACTCATATATATATATATATTAATAATGATTCATATATATATTCATAATATATTCTTCTCTATATATATATTACTATATATATTATATATAATTTACTACCCGTATATATATATATATACTCTCATATATATATATATCTTTCTATCTATCTATATATATTATATATATATCTCTATTATTACTCTATCTTATCTATATATATATATCTATCTATAACGTCTAGTATAATTATGAACCTAAACCTAATCTTTCCCTATATATGCTAATATACCATACTACACTTAATCATAGGTACGTAAATCGGTTCCTCTTTATATATATATATATATCTATTTCATACTTACTATATTTATTCTAATATATCCCTTTACTCATATATATATATATCATATCATCTCTATAATATAATATATATATATATATTCATTCATATCTCTATTCTATCTTTCATCTATCTCCTCTATATTTCTTCTCAGTATCTATCTACGTTTTGATGCACATATTGACCATTCAACTTCCCCACATCAACAATATTACATCTAGAACCACACATAAATTAAACGCGTTGAAAAAATTAACAGGGACAAGCTTTGATCAACATAAAGAGATCCTGACAATAATATACAGAAATGCCGTCTTGTCCATTTTTAAACTACTCATACACCTTCCTGGGCCCCCCGCACTATTACAATCCATATTCAGAAATTATAAGCAGTACAGAACAAAGCCCTCAGGATAATGACTGGCTGCCCTCCCTCAATACCTATTCACCATCTACTAACTTAACGAAAAATCCTCTCTATAAAAGACTATCTTTACATGATAGACTGCTAATTTTATAGTAAACCTTAATCAATATATCAATAGATCACCCCTGTATCAAACATTGCAACAACCACTTGCACCTCGAAGGAAAAAAAATAACACCAGAATTATACTACTCTAACAAATACAACACAATTCTTCCCTCCCACCCTCCACCCACCCTCCTCCACCCTCACCAGACATTATTAAGCATATTCATACACAGTTTACTGATTGAACAATTTCAGCATTTCTAGATAACGTCCACCCGAAATATCCCATTCAAAACAAACTCTGGACCGCCAAACACAAGTAATTCTGTCACGTCTTTCACTCTGGGCACCACCCCTCCTTTCAGGAATACAGATTCATAATGCATAATGCTCCCTCCCACCCCCCAGTGTCAAAGACACAAAATATCACTTAATTGATTGCTATAATATTGCGAACGTTAGACACAACTTTAGAACTCATTCTTTAATAGATCTCTGGGCCCGACCTACAATGACGGCGAAATATCTCAGTGTCGCCCGCATTTCGTAGAGCAAGTGAGAAATGGCAAAATTGTGAAGTTAGCAAGTATATATTATATATATATATATATAATATATTAGTATTATATTATATATATTATATAATATATATATATATATATATATATATATATATATTATATTATATATTATAATATATATATATTAATTTTAACGTATAAGTAATGATTTCATTAATCACATACAATTCAGCCTCTTAAAATTGTTCTACTAATGTTATTGCTTCAACTAATAATAATAATAATAATAATAATATATAATAATAATAATAATAAATAATAATAATAATAATAATAATAATATAATAATTAATATATATAATAATAATATAATCAATAATAATATAATAATAATAATATATATAATAATAATAATATAAAATAATAATAAATAATATAATAATAATAATAATAATAATAATAATAATAATAATAATAATAATAATAATAATAATAATAATAATAATAATAATAAAATAATAATAATAATATATAATAATATAATAATTAGAAATTCTATATCAGCTTTTGTGGGTGGGTGTTGATAATGTGGCTTAGGCATTTTTCCTCTTAATCTTAGTCTTTGGCATTTGAAGTTTTAAAATAAAGGTTAATGACTTCAGAGATAAAATGGGAGAGAAAAAGAGGATATATCATAAAATAATAAAAAGAAATAATAAGATCCAAAAATGCCTACGCCGCAATTATTCACCGACACATTTTTCCGGTATATGAAGCGGATGACAGCCATTATAAACTATTTAAACCAGAAATCTACGTTCTCTACTTTTATTGTTTTAAGCTGTATATATCAGAGAGAGAAGAGAAGAGAGATAGTAGAGAGAGAAGAGAGAGAGAGAGAGAGAGAGGAGAGAGGTATTTGAGAGAGAGGAAGAGAGAGAGAGAGAGAGAGAGAGGAGAGAGAGAGAGAGAGGAGAGAGATTTTATCGTAATATCTTAAATTGACTAAATAAATTTGTTTAAAAAAAAAAACTTTTAAAAAAAAAAATCTTAATTGTACTAAAATAAATTGTTTAAAAAATTAAAATAAAAAAAAAATTAAAAAAGTAAAGAACTAAATTTATTGTAATCTTTATGAATACATAATGAATTAAATTTAATGTTCCTCTTTATCGGGTAAATATTTTACTTTTTTTCATTATTAATATAACTTTCTCCAAAGAACGTAAGACAAAATTTTGACATGATCCCTAAAAATTTTTAAACATCGCCTTCCTGCTCATGCCGAAGACGCAATAAAAACTAAAAATATAGATGAAGCTATACTACATTAACTGTTATACCACATTTCAATAGTAATCGTGCCAAGAAATTTGAAATTCGGCAGAATTTAAGTCCATCTTTATTCTATAAACAATTACCATCATATATAAATATAACGTTTTTAAATACGAGTTATTATTGAGATCCCTTAAAGTAATTTAAAATTATAATATGAATATATATTAATTACATTTATATTATATATAATATATTTATATAAATTTTAATATAATTTTAATTAACTAATTTCATTTAAATCTTTTAGTTGTATAAATAATCTATTCATTTATATTTATTATATTTATATTTCATATTATATATTATTTTAGTGTTACTAACTTATTTATTACCTTTATGGATCAAGAAGGTAAATATTTTACTTCAATAGAATATTGAATTGATTCCAATTGAAAGGTAGAAATTGTGTATTTAAATAGGTGACCGAAAATGCTAAAAATTGGGAAAATAATGGAATATTAATGTTTAAATGTTAGTTTTTTATATGGAAAATAAATCACATATAATGATTCATAATAAAAATATAAGGGTACTAGGTCATGGAAGGGAAAATTTTAGCATGCCTCCGGGGAAATTTTTTTTATTCGTTTGGGCACAGATATTATTTAGGGCGTGACTGTTAGAAACATAGTTACTAAAATGAATAACGCCAAATATAATAATAATTAAAATAATATAAATATGAATAATATAGAAGTCGTAATATAATATACCTTTTACAGTGCTTAATTACAATTTACACTTTTTATTTGCTTATAAAAGTTAAATATAACTAAAAATTAAATTATAATTATAATAATATAATAAAAATGATAATAATAATAATATAATATTAAAATATTATATATATAAATATATTAATTAAATATTATAAATATATATATATTTTAAATTATAAATTAATTAATTTCTAATATAATTATATTATAGAAGTTATTTACAATAACCCAATAAGATAGTAGGGAGAGTCTCCGAGGAGCCGGAGTACGGGGGGAACTATGGGGTGAAACGATATATACAATTTACCAAACAATTCGGCTATGGACAGGATGGGGTGGAGATAATGGGTGGATAATGGAAACTACCCATGCGAAAATTCCACTCAAACTATAACATAAAAGAGATCGGGGACGTTTACGAGGTGAGACCCTCACTCCGGAGGAGGGAGTGGGAAAAGATCCAAATCAATAATAATCATGTCATATCATACCAGGGATAAGGACCAGTGAAGAGACACCGACATTACTTAATTTCCATATTTTTTGCAAGTGAGAGTGTTTAATTAACATGCTAATAATAATAATAATAATAATAAATATTATTGTGAGTTATTATTATATCCGTTCTAGCTATAATAAATAGGAAATTATACCAACTGAATGGGTTAGAAACCTCGCTAATAAGAGTGTTTAAGAAAGAGATATACTTGTGGCTCTCTTCTCTGGCTCTTTTTTTCTCGTTTGATCCGACAAAGGTTCACCTCTAAATAAATGATCCACACCATCCAGAGAAGTGATTACTCCTGAGGAGAACCAGCTTACTATATTATATAGTGGTAATATTGTGTGATAGTTGAGCGAGGGTATTTTTCCTCCGCCCACTCCCTATCCTAGGGTATGGAAAAAATCCCCAGGCAACTTAAGAGGTTGTGTCAACCAGTTCGGCTCGAGCCTCCTAGGCTTGGGCTTTTAGCATTATGGCCTTTGGGTTTGGAGGTAATTATATTTGCCGAGAATACTTGTTTTCACCTGTTTCATTTATTAATTATAAGATTCTCGTTTGACAATTCTTCTGATATAAAGACATCATATATTAAAACATTTTGGAATTTTTTTTTATTTATTTAACTTATGTTTATAATTAATATATTTTGTATATACTATTTTAATACTCGAGTTATCATTTTTTAGTTACTATATATATGACGTTTTTATATTTTGATTGAATTTCTTTTTTTATCATTTCCTAACATATTATTTTATATATGGGAGGTAATACTTTGGGCATACATTTTAGTTGGGTTATTAGTCATACGGTAAACTCAAGGAGGGTCATTAAAGGGTACTATTTGGTTCAATAATTAATTATGGACTTATTCTGTACTTATTTTTTATAACATTATTTGCCTTTGGGATTATTTATTACCATATATTATTCTTAATTAAAAGTGATTAATATAATAACATTCTTTTCTCCTTAGTATTTATTAACATATCCTAGATATAATTTAACTCAGTTTGAGGTAAACGTTAATTAATATTGAAAATAATTAATCTGGTTTACGATATATATGATAATATTAATATAATAATATATAGATACTATTAATGTATATATATTAATAATTTTGGATAATTTTTTTAAAATCGCTAAGAGAAACGACTTTGATAACATTTTCTCCCACAAAATAGGATAATAATATATATATTATATATATAATATATATATATATATATTATATATTATATACTTAATAGTATATATATATATATAATTTATTTATATATTTATATATATATATATTTTATATATATATATTAATTAATATTTATATTAATTATAATTATTATATAATTTTTAATATTATTATATATTTAATTTATATATTAATATTATAATATAAATATATATTATATATATATATTTATAAATTAATATATATTAATATATATATTATATATATATATATTATATAACAATTTGAATAATTTTACGTATAAAAAGGTTTTTTTAATCATTAATATATCTATATTAATTAACTTTTTATTCCAATCTTTAAAAGTAGCTTAACTTAAATAAATCAATATTTTAGCTAATTTTTTATCAATTGTCGTGTAAATTTCGCTGAAAAACCAAATATCAAGATTTAACTAATCTATTATTATTACATTAAACTTTTGTAATAAATTTCCTTTAAAAAATTATGGAAATTGGATTAAGAAAAAGCTCTTTATAAGAGATCGAGTTGAAAATAAAGAGAAATACGAAAATATATATAGTATATAATTATATATATATACGACTATATCAAATGAGGAATTATAACTTTTGAGATAATAATTTATACTATATATATAAATTATATAAAAGATGTTTCTTCCATCAGTATAGTGAGTATATAATTTTGTTTTATTTAAAGTATAATTTGCCAAATTGCTAAGTGATCGTTTGCATAATAATAACATTATTCGTATATTTCCAAAATTTTCTATTTTATTTTATTATTTTTAATATGTTAGATAAAAAAATTAGTTATTATTTATGTACTTAAAATCAAGATATAAAGTTAATCCAAAATTAGCAAATAACTTTAATGATGCTTCTGTATTTCCATAAATTTTCTCATTTTATTGTCTATTATAAAAAAATAAAATTAATATCAATAATAATAAAATAAAAGAGGATTTTTCGGTGTTATGAAAGTGTTCCCTTCCGAACGTTCGATTTCGTCCGCCATCACAGATGTGAGATATAACTATTATATTTAAAGTTTTTTAATTTAGCATTTTTAAATACACAATAACTTTAATTCCTTTATATAGAGTTTCAACAGGTTAACTAATAATATGTACATTAATATAAAGTTATAGTAACGGAAAATATTGAGTTATTTTTTCTTATATTTTTATAAACGCGCTTTAATCTGTCATGCTTCCTCATCATACGTGTAATACCCAGCTTATCCTATCGTTGAGAAAATATAATAATACAAATATATATGAGAGGCATACGTCACACCATTGTATATACTTGATTACTCTGTAGTAAAAAAAAATACCTTTCTTATTTAGACTCTCGTATAAGAACACCACCTCTAGCATGCGCTAACGCCAGTGAACCTCACATAGTGAGTGATAGGCCTCTCAATGGTTTAATATACGAAAACACGGTAGAGTTCAAATGCGTACTTCCGACTCATCCCTCAGTGTCAAACGGTTAAAAGATTACGACGAAATTATGCCTAGTGTTATGGGTTGATAATTTTTATAAAATACATTAACAATTAATTGGGAGGGATGTAGTTGTTAAGACTCTCTCGCTCGAAAGGTCGCCTCACATAAATTATTATTTATTAGTACCCTTTTTTATAAATCTTAGGTCTTTAAAGCATATAATAATTTATTTTATTTATTTTATTAGCAAATAAATTATTATTATTACTAATTATTATTTATATTTATACTTTAATAACGTTTATTTTATTTTTCATCAATGATTTTTTTTTTTCAAATTAAAGATTAATTTCAGTAGAAAATTTAGATTTTTTTTCATTTCACACTAAGCTATAACCTCTCTCTTATCTTATCTTATCTCTCTTACAATTATTATATATATCATCTATATCTCTATTACTTCATCTCTCTCTTATTATTATATTAATTAATATTACGGTCTTACTAAGTCATCTTTTATCATTATTCATTATTCATATCTTATGTCGGCCAGGTCCTTCCTTCCGACAAACACCTCAATTTCCATTATCTGTTGTACCAGGATGTATTAGGGAGAAGTCAAAAGAAAATGCTAAAACATAAATGAGATTTATATTTATATTGGTTATGAATAGCATCGGGAATTCTACAGATCATATTAGGGAACACCACCCTTCGAATTTTTTTTTTATTTTTTTTATTTTTTTTTTTTCAAGAACGGTAGGTCAAGATTATTAATTTTTTTTTTTTCGAAGATAGCCTCTATGATACATAAATAAATTAATGATGTAAGGCGGTAAAAATTTTATTAAAAATATATTTGATAAATAACATACTAAAAATAATGGGGCTCAGGGGTACGGGGGATCTACCATCACCCCGTAATATATAATATATAAACTCTATCTGAAAGGGTTTTGCATGTTTTTTTACTTTTTTATATTACTTAAATATTATTGGTTTTTACAACCTATATCACATCATATTAATATAATAATATATATATATATATATATATTATATATATATTCAACTAGGGTCTCGTGAGGGGGTTGTTACGGGGTTGGAGCCCTCACCGTATTAAAATATATTAATACCTACCTCACCAATAGTTGGCTTATAGTAATTTTTTATTCTCAATTATTATTTTTTATGGCTAATCTTTATGTATTATAGAGGCTATCTGCGAAAATAAAAATTTTAAAATCTGTTAGACAACTAAATATATCCACTGTGATCTTTGGGGGAACACCAAAAAAAAAAATAGTTTGTGTTTTTCACTATTACTTATTTCATCCGTTTGATTCCTCACCGTTTAGAGTGTTTCCTTTCCTTGGTAATTTTTTTGTAGAGAGAACATCAAAATAAATATGAAATTATTTTTTTAAGGGATTATTGTTTATGTGAGTATATGTATCTGTGTCATTTAGAAGATTGTAAGATTTTGTGAGGTAGTCAGATAATAAGGTAATAGAGAGTGAAAGAGAGAGTTAGATTAAGGAGAGAGAGGAGAATGGAACTAAATAATAAATAATATATGAATTATGGAAAAAAAAAGGGGAAGAAGAGGAGAGAGAGAGAGAAGAGAGGGGAGAGTTAGAAGAGAGTAAATGTCAAGAGAATTTTATAATTATTATATGTATATATATTAGCTGTGAGAATTTAATATTAATTGATTCTAAATAATAATATATATTTATTAGGGCAATGGACTAAATATATGGTAAAAGGATTCAACCATATTATACGACAAAGAATCAAGCTGATTCTTTTATTATATAATATATAATGATATTAATAGTTAACTAACTATAATATTTAATAGTTATTTCCCTATGAGAAAATTTCACTACATGCTATTAACAGGTGTAAAGTTGTCATGGTTCACCTGACTAATTTAACTCCTTTTTTTCATTAATGAGTTTTATTGTTTTGATCATGTTTTTCGTGGGTTAAAAATAGCTGGTATTAACTATCTTTTTGAATTGCGTTTGTATTTATTTGAGTCTGTTTGGTAAAAATAATTATTCATTTATTAACATGTTAACTGCATTGTGCCAAAATAGAGTATAAAAATAGAATTAATATTTGTTTGGGTAATTGATTGATGTAGAATTTATAAATCAATATTTCATTTTTTATCACAGGGTGGCGAATGGTAATTATAAATTTCAACACATTATAATATAATATTATCTCAAACCTATACTAAACCATATATAAATAACCTAAACAATAGGTTAATCCATCTGTATAACAATATAAATTAAAAATTATTCTTTATTAACCCTATATAAATATATATATAAAAATAAATTTTCTAAATTTTAGATTAATTATTATTATATATATATATATATTTATTATATATATATTTACAAATATTATTCATAAATTTTCAACCATTAAACATACTGCGTAGTGTTTACAATTTTCCACCATTTAATAACCAATATTTCGTATTATTATAGAAATTTATTTTTAAAATACAACTCCACCCTTAATTTGGAATACTTAACAATTTTTAATAAAAGAATTAAAAAAGCATCCACATAAATATCAAATATTCTACTATATCGCCAGGGATGATATCAGCAACTAACGCCAGAACACTATTCCTTCCATTCTGGATAAACACGTTTCTGTCCACTCGTAACTCAGTCGACACCCTACCATTGACTTTAAAATTGATTTACCACCAAATAACCACATTGTAGAGGTATCTACCTGCAGAACAACCCAGGTCCTTTTCATAAGAGGCAATTTATCATTCGGGCTCTGCTTATAAAGATACTAATTATTCGATTAGGGTTTATCTTTTTAAAGGATTTAGGGATATTTACCTTAACCGTTTTAGGATATCTTTCCCCACATATAACTAGAGTATGGTACAATGGGTTGGAATCGGGGATTTGAGGGGGAACTTTAAAATAAGATTATGTCTTATTTAAGGATTATTTCTATTTTTGGCATTTAGATAACCCTTTATGGGGGTCGGTTGGCACTTATGGTGCTAAAAGGTTTTTGTCTTCAATTGAAGGACAACCACATTGATAGGCCCGTTAAACATAGGCATCCTATCAATAGCCCTCTCGCAAAATCATTTAAATTTTTAGTTTGTTTTTGCTGTGTTGAATAACACACACATGAAATAGAAGCCCAAGCAATGAAAACATTAGATGTGGATGACGTTATAAATCAGTGCTAGTTTTAGGTTCATAGTTTGTTTGGTTTAGGGCAGCACACAACAAACACACAACACACACAACACCACATTGAGACTCACTCGCACACAAAAATACATCATATCACTCACCAATAAATATATAAATATATATTATATATATACTATTATATTGTAACTTTATAAACTAGGGGATTATAAATAATTGTAATTGATTAGCAAATAGAAGTTGAAGGTATTTACATCTATATATTTACCCTAACACAGACTAATTATTTTTAGATTATATATACTATATAAATAGGTATTTTATTTTATATAGATAGTATTATACCTACTAAGTCTAGTATTTAAATTATTACATATTATATTACTTTTACTCCTTCTTAACAATTATAACCCATCATTTCTTTGATAAAAATCGAAGTAAAATAAGGTAGTTACAGAGAAATTAAAATAAAGAGGAGTGTAAGGTCATTCTTTACCTTTTACTGCGTTTTTTATTGATTGAGTTAAGATTATTTGATAATTAAATATCTGGTGAATTCAAAATAATTGTCATACCAGGTTTAAATATGGAGAATTCAGGAAAGAGTTCATGATTTAGGACAATTTAGCTAGAGGAATAGTCTTTTTACAGCTGAGAGTAATAAAATTTGATTTTCGGTATTTATTGGCTAAACTATTAATTTCTGGCACTTTTTAATTACTCCTCCTTTTCTTTCTTATAATAATTTTCTTTACTGCTGTGTTCAATTTAACATATTTAAGATCACTTCTTCACAAAAATATCACGCAGGGTTTTTATAAATATGTAATGTGATGGGGATTTTGTATTTGATACAGGTGTTTTGATTTACACAAACCAATATTTTAGTAATTGTACAAGTTTAAAACACCTAATTTTCCTCTTTTATAGCAGGCAACTGAGAACTGATGCGCTTTGTATTGAAACACGAATCCTCATCTTCGTAAAATGAGGAGTTTTCTTTCTAAACGTCCACTGGACCATCCCCTCTTCTCATGAAGGGTGATAATTCTCCCATTAATTGCGAAGTCTGGAATTGTCTTTGATAATTAATTAAGATATGGATTACCCTACCCGCTTTTTTTCCTTGATTGCCTTCAACTCAGTTTTCCATTTTATCTGTTCATTCTGCCAGCTTCCATCTCTCTACCAGCTCACCTTCTTTCATTCACCTACACACTCCCCCTTTACTACTCAAACTCTTCGACAGATAACCTACATCACTCCAGACGACAAAACATCCGACCATCCGCGGGCAAAGCGCGGTTGCAGATGTGGGATGCGGATCTTAAAAAATGTGCGGATGCTCCGCGGATTCGGATGCGGATGTTCCTGCATCACTAATTCATATATATAATAATATATATATTATATATTATATATATAATATATTATATATATTATTATTATATTTATTAATATTATTATTAAATATATATAGTATAATATATATATATATACTATTATATATATGTGGTGTGTGTGTGTTGTGTCGTCGTGTGTGTGGTTTAGTGTGCCGTTCTGAGAGAGAGAGAGGAGAGGAGAGAAGAAGAGAGAGAGCAGAGAGAGAGAGAGAGAGGAGAGGAGGTAGGAAGAGAGAGAGAGACGAGAGGAGGCTTGCATGTTTATTTTTTGGTAATTATAAACATTTTGTGTTTAATTTTTTTCAGACTCTCGAATCTTCGATGGTCAAATTCCCTACACTATAAAAAGCTCCGGATCCATTCAACTATCAATGCGAAACTCTCTGTGATCCCTCTCTCTCTCCTCTCTTCTTCCCTCTCACTCCCTCCCTCTCTCTCTCTCTCTCTCCACTCTCCTCTCGCCCTCGTCCTCCCTCCTCCTCTTTCATTTTCTCTCTGTCTTCGTCTCGCGATCACTCTTCGTCACTCCTCTTCATCCTCCTATCCCGAGCAAAAAAATTCTATATGGATTCATCCATTCCTTCTAATTAAGAAAGGAATGGATGGGATCCTATAGGAATTTTTGCTGGGCTTTCTCTCTCTCCTCTCTCTCTCCATCGACCTTCTCGTGTCTTCTTCGTCTCTCGCATCCATTCTCATCACTCCCTCCGTAGACAGCTCGCCTAGTCGCTCCCGCTTCACTTGCGGGTCTCTCTCTCGTCCACTCTCTTCTACACCGCTCAGGGCTCTTCCTCTCCAGTCCCTCTGCATCCGATCCCCGCCTACCGCTCACTCATCTCTTCTCTCTCTCGTCTCTTTCCTCCTCTCCAACCATCCGGTTTTGCCGTCCTTTAGAATATGTCCCTGGCGATTAATATATATTACCTTATTATATTATTAGATATATATCTACATATAGTTATATTATATATCATTATATTTTTATATATATACTTTATATATATATATATTTTAGTTGATTATATAATTATATATATATATATATTCTTAGTAGTGGCTTCTCGGCTCAGTTCTCACACGGCTACTCCATTTACATACTATATGATTAAAAGTTTTATATACAATTAAAAGGGTTAGTTACAACCCCAGAAGGGCATAAAGTCGTTAAAAGAATAATGCACTTTCACAATTAAATACACGAGAGAAATAAACGAATTGTTGGGGGCTAATGGTAGTTTGGTTGTAGGTACGTTGTTAGCACGCTAGCAAGTAAGTAAATCCCCCTTTCTTGAGTATGTTAGCGTTAATGTACAGGGGGTGGTTAATACAATTTAGCGTCAGGGCGTTATTCAAGTCAAATCTCTGATACAAATATACAATAATAACTCACATACATTACAACCAAAGGCCTTATAATGAATTGCCAAAAATATTTGGGCCTTTAACAATACTGGGGTACTGAGAGTTTGGAGGATTTCGGCCCTTCATCATAGTTGGCACTCCGAGAGCAATACACCAAGATTGATTCAGCAATTTATTATATATTGGCCGTTCCTTCGAGAGAGCGGTTGATTTACAACTTATTTAAACATATGTTTAAAAAAATATGATACAGGGAAGTCGCACTTCTTCAATACACTATTACAATACGGCCCAACATAGGAGAATGGGGCAGCATTTCATAGATATAATTGTCAAGGGATTACTTTAGATTGTTATCTTTAAGGACAATACATTGCCATTAAAAACCCAGGATTCTAAAGCCATGCCCTTTTTCATAACCTCTAATATACAACATTGGACCGCCTACAGAGAGAATTCCAACGATGCTATCCTTCAATTTATTACGATCAATCCTCCAGTGTGAGGGAAGGAGCGTCCAAGGAGGGGTATCTTTTCCATATATTCCAGGACCATATTATTTTTATTAACTGATTGAAAATTTTCATATATAATTTACTGTTTCATTTGTAATACATGAATTTATTTAGGTGGTCTTTGTGAATTTTATTTTCTTTGGGGTCACATTAGTGGTTTACACTCGGTAAATTTTAGGGGTGTCAGATTAGTAGGGAAAGTAGATTAATATCAAAGGTTTTATTCACTAATACTAAATTTGCCTAACAAATGATAGTGGAAACCAAAAGAATGGAGGGGTTATTAAATTATAAACAGGAATTTTCGGTTTTACATTCAAGAATGGGTTAGGAAGTCCCTACTAGAAAGGGCTGAATGGTTTAAACTTTAAGATGCTTAAGGAGTAGGAGAAAGCGCCTAGTCATCTCATCTACGGCAGAACTATGCAGGAGATGGGGATTAGGGTATTATCAAAAGGAGAGGGGGTGCTTATTAATGTCGATGGTTAATTCATAATAACAAATAAAAACGTAATTGGAGGTAATTATTCTGTTTAAGCACATGGTTCTGATTTGATTTATAGACATTTTCGGCCATATTTCATTTTACTATGGAAAATGGAGGCAAGATCTAATTACTCTTATCTTCATCCCATGAATATTGCCAATGAGGGATCGATATTATTTCAGGCAGTGGAATTCAACTATATGAGCTTTAAATATTATATGGTCTAATTGGAGAAAACTGTTATAGGAAGGACCTTTCCCCACCAGAAATTTCTCAAATTTTGTCATAATTTTTTTTTTAATTCACATTTTTTTATGATAATCATAAATATAATCAACGCCTTTCCGTTGCCCCGCATTCACTGTGCCAATCCACAAAGCAATTTATTTTTAATTACTTTCCGTAATATGTGCTGTTTAACAACTAAAGGCCACATTTTGGTAAACCCCCGCCCGAGTGACAAAATAAACAGCATAACCCTTCCTTTTCTGTCTTCTTTCGGAAGGGGCGTATCATAAAAATTTGCTATAAACTTAATATGCGGAGCTTACCTTTTTCCAATTTCAACTCAAGGAATATTAACCATATTCTGACTGGGTCCTAGACAAAATTTATTCTGTCAAAATAATTTTAATATATATGGTGATACTAATGTAATAATCAGTCAGAGAGAATACATAAATTAAATATAAACCTTAGATGATTTTAAAAACTCTAAGTGCTTTTTCGTTGGTTGAAAAGTTTTTGTTGTGGCATCCCGCCTATTTAAAAAATTCCCAAGTTAGTACATTAAAAAAAAGAGACTACTTATTAAAAAAAAGGATAGTGATCAAAAACATCGCTCGAAACTAATCATTTAGTGAAACAAAGTAAAATTTATACAATCAAATATTAATCTAAGATTTCATAAGATGATGATTATTATTATATAATATAATTTTTATTTTACTATTATTCCTACCTTATTGAGGCATGATTGATAATGGGAATATATATTATTATAATACATCAATAATATAATTATTCTGCATTATTATATTTAATCTATAAAAAATTTTAACTCTCAATAACTTATATAATGTTTATTGTTAATTATTATATGAAAAACTATGTCTACAATAGTAAAAATTATATGAAGAAAATAAAAACAAGAAAAGTTGGAAGTTAAATGAACCCGCTCATTCTAAACGATATCGAAACTTTTGGAACCTCATATCACCATTTATTGCAGACCTTTACTCAGACGAGAAGTGCCTTTGAGTTCATAAAATAGTAATAACAACTTTTGTAAAAAAAATGGTTCAATAAGCCAAGAAACTCTATTGTTCACCATTAAGGATTCGTTACCTTCTGCGGCTAAGACGCTCAGTAAAAGATTTTTTTCCGCGCGTAGGAAGTTGGACATTAAACGATACCGTTTTCTCTGCATTTCTTTCCAAAGAAAAAAATCCATCAGCGCCTTTACCCCGGGATAATCAGGCCATAGCCTCAAATCCCATTTCCGCCCGTACGCGAGGAAACGCTCCTCACAACACAATCTCCGACTCTCAATACAAAACCCCTGGAAAAAATTCAAGTCAAGTTTGTGTCCCAGGTATTAACTCCCAAATTTGACGGATTACCGACATTATATATAATTCAGTATTTATTTAATAATTGAGTTCTTCTCAAAAGCCGGGCTAAAGCGCTAACCGTCATTTTTTAGACGTACTAATATAAAACAGTGATTCAGGGACGAATATTTGCTTTTAAAAAATATTTCATGACTAAATTAAAGTTTGCAACCACTCTAGCACCCATGCTGCACAAACCTCCCATCCTTCTTGCGCCTTATCATACATGCATTCGAACGAAGTTTACAGGGTATACACTTCTAAAAAGGTATCATACCCATAATAGGGAACTTCGGGCTGAGAAGTCTGGGCTAAACGGTAGCAACCTTTAATTCAAACTCAACCACGCTTTTTTACTCGCTCAGGGGTCGGCCAAGAGAAGATTTTCCCGGAATCTTACTCTTGTTTCCCGGGAGGGGACGACCTTACTCACCAGAGGGAGGAACGCTCTATCTCTTATTGTAGGGGTATAACAGCAGATCCATATGTAACCAATCGATGAATGAATTAAATTACCCTCATAGACAGTACAACAAAGAAAACATGAAAACGAATGAATTACCTAGCGAATATATGGGTCGCCTCAGAAAAATCCTGGGAGAGAAAAATACTGAAACCCTCCTTCAAAATCATATGGACTTTGTAAAAGAATACTTCGTCGCAGCTTTGCCCTCGTCTGTGCACCAAAATATACACCAAATCACACAGAGCGTCAGTCTACACACGCTTATCAGCCTAGCGGACGAACTCTTCAAAATCACAACTCCGGAAAACTAGGTGCTCAGCTGCCAGCAACACCACCAAGCGGCAGCCATGAAAACAAAGGTCACACAAGAAAAGCGGCCTTTTATCCAAAAGTTCAATTTATCGACGATCATCAACGAAATAATGAAAAGTGCTTTAAAATAAATTCAGAAAATATTAGCGCTAAGATAACTGAAAATAATTATTCAAAAAATAAAAACACTAAATATTAATAACAATAGTAGCCAAATTACTACTACTACTACTATTAATGATGATGATAATAATAATAATAATAATAATAATAATAATAATAATAATAATAATAATAATAATAATAATAATAATAATAATAATAATAATAATAATAATAATAATAATAATAATAATAATAATAATAATAATAAAGTAAATTTAAACAATAATAGATTAAATATAAAGAAAAATTCTACTGAAAACGCATGACTTTCTAGCTATAAAATAAATGATAATACTGTATAAATTAACGGAAGTGACTTTGTATCTTTAACAATAATAAAAATAAAATCGCACTAGATAATGTATTATATAATAGAAAAAGTGAAAAAAATCCAGCAATAAAAATTATTTTGTAATATGCAAATAGCCAATATATTAAATAATAAAAATATGAGAGATAATAGTAAACAGGTATTATGTATAATAAACATTTATAATAATGAAACGATATCTCATATGTAGCAAAATGAAATTGAAGAAGTGTATAAAAAATAACAAAAGAGCAAATGTATTCAATTTTAATATTTTTAGAAATTAGTAATGATTTAAAGAATGTAAGTAATTCTGACAAACACATAAAGGTTTTCTATATATTTACTTGCCAATTATTTTAACTATTAAATAAGCCTAGAGTAGAGCGAGACGGAAGCATTGTTCTTGTTATCCGAAGCTATCGAGTATAAACGTAATTTTGCACGTCTACGAGACGTTGCCGTCAACGTCTTACCGATAGATAAGGATGAATAGGAAGGCAAAAAAAATTTTCCCTTCGCCAGGCTCAGAAATTATGATTATATTTTTTTTTTTTTTTTACAGTTATCACCACCACTCACGGGCGGAGCCCTATTCAAGGAGGGTGTTACACGCCTCAGAAGCTCACCAACTAACGCAAATTACGCAGATGAGCACAGACGCAAGCTTTGAAGTGAGGGAGATTAAATTCAGCAGGAAACACAGAAGATGGCAGAGAATTCCACAGAACAGAGGTGGCAGGAAGGAAGGAAGCACCGCAGCGAACTAGCCTGGGGTTACCAATATCAACACAAAACTCATGCGCAGACACAGCACCCCTTGTGCTACGCGGGCGTCGTAAAGGTGGTGGTACGCGAGTGACAAGTTCCCTCGAGCACCTGCCGCTGCGGTACCTATAGAAAAGAGATAGAGCACCAACATCGCGACGCAAAGATAGAGGGTCAAGTGAAGCGGAAAGTACGGAACAGTTTATAAGTCTTTTGGCCTTTGACTCGACCCTGTCCAAAAAGTCAGGTGAAACCAGAGCCCCCCCAGATATGAGAGCGTACTCCATGCAAGGGCGGATGAGGCCCTTATAGCTGAGTAGCTGTGAAGAGGAAAAAAAAGTTTCGCAAAAAAAGTCCCAGTTTCTTTGAGGCCGCCCCAGCAGCCGTTGTGTGAAATGAGGTTTCCAAGACATTTTGTTTATGTTAAGACCAAGCATGTTTATATTTTCCAACAGGAGAAAAAGAAGAAAAAGAGAAAACATAGAAAATTTTGAAAGTGTTTAGAGAGGGAGATTTGTAGAAGTTGAGTTTTAAAGAATTGAATTTCACAAGGTTGAGGCGACCCCACCCGGAAATTCTATCCAGATCTGCGAGAATAGAATCGGAAAGATTAAGACGAGAGGCAATTCTAGAAGTAAAAGAGGGAGCAGAATTGAAATGAGTTAAAGAATGAAGGGTCGAGTCATCGGCATACGAGTGGATAGAGTTAGATGTGCAGGTGAGAAGATCATTAATGAAAAGTAAGAATAAAGTAGGAGATAAGACAGAACCCTGAGGAACACCACAATTGACAGAAAAAGAAGAAGAAGTCGCCCCGTCAACAACAGCCGATATTGAGCGATTTGAGAGAAAACTAGACATAAGTAAGCAAAGAGAAGGAGGAAACCCAAAGGAAGGGAGCTTGGAGAGCAGTGACGCGTGCCATACCCGGTCAAATGCTTTGGATATGTCAAGCGCCACCACGCAAGTCTCCCCATAGTTCCTAAGGGCGGAAAACCATAAATCAGTAAGATAGGAAAGTATATCACCAAAGAACCTCGAGCGCCGAAAGCCATACTGGCGATCGGAAAGAAGTGAATGAGATTCCAGATGATCTAAGAAATGAGAGTTGAGAAGAGTTTCAAAGATCTTAGATAGAATACAAGTGAGAGCTATAGGGCGATAGTTAGAAGGATCAGAGCGGCTACCTTTTTTCGGAACTGGTTGGACATGTGCGTGCTTCCAACACTGAGGGAAAGTGTTAGTATTGAGACATAGAGAATATAGTTGAACGAGGGGAAGGGCCAGCACGGAAGCACACTCCCTCAAAACACGGGGAGGAATGCCATCCGGGCCACCCGCTTTCCTAACGTTCATAGATTTTAGGAGCCCATGCACCCGATCAAATGTAATCACAGGCAAAGGCATAGAATCCCAGAGAGAGGAGAAGGAGGAGAGAGGAAGAGGAATGCCAGAATCATCAAGGGGTTGATTAAGAGGAAAATAGGAGGCCTTTTCAGTTGGAGAATTAGCAACAGAACCATCAGAACGAATAAGAGGAGGAAAGGCAGATTTACAGAAGTTGTTAGAGATGTTTTTGGCAAGAGGCCAGAAAGATTTGTCAGTAGGAGAACCAAGGAGGTTAGCGCACTTTCTTTTGATGAAAGTCCGCTTTGCTCGTCGAAGAGCATCCCTGCAACAATTTCTAGATGAATGAAAATTAGCAAGAGTGATAGGAGAACGAGAATTTTTCCACACCCGATACGCACTGTCTCTAGCCTGAATGGCCAGAGAACAAGTACGATCGAACCATGGATTATGAGGAGAGAAAGATTTAGTCGAAGAAGGAATTAACCTACTCATCCCATCAACGATTACAGCTCCCACCTTATCGGCAGAAGCTGAAGCGTCACCAGAGTCAAAGCAGTCATTCCAATTATAGTTAGCGTAGAAGCAACGCAAGGCCTCCCAATCGGCCCGATCAAAGTGCCAGAAAAAACGCGTAGGGCAGAGTAATAAGGTAATAAAGGTTTAACAAAAACACTGTGAAAGGCAAGTAGCCCGACCCTTGGACAACGCCTTATTCCGATGTACCAACGAGAAGCGCGAGCAGCGCGAGCAGCGCAGAGTCAATTGGTAAGAAATGTATATCGGAGTCCTACCATGTAGGAAACTTTGTAATCCTTTATAAAATTTATTACATTGAGCATGAGTAGGATTAGAAATTTCGGCATGTGCTTATTTCAAATTTCCTCTACTTAATAGCTGGTATATTCTATCTAAAAAAATTGCTAAAGTAAAAATTAATAAATTTATGTAAAAGCTACCCTAAAAAAGAGCGTACAGGCTGAAAAACTCAAAAGAAAACGGGAGTCAAACGTACAGAGTACATTCTCTCCAACACAAGTGAACAAACGCAGCTGGTAACCAAAACAACCGTGCTATTGTGAATTCCATTCATACCAGCTCTCTTTAAATTAAAGTCATAAAAAAAAAAAAAAGACGAAGAAGATACCTTTTAAAAATGAGCCGCCGATGGCAAAATACATAAAGGCATAGGAAGAAGTTATTCATTATTTTCTAGATAAGAATGTTTTTGATTTAAAACAAGTATATTTCATCTTAATCGTCTGCTAAAGAGCAAGATCTACATAGAGAAATTTGTACTTATTTATTGAGAATTGATTTGAAAGAAAAAAATGAAAATACCAAGGACCAAAATGGTTACTGAGGTTGAAGAAATATATTATCTGTTGGTGTCTGTTAATTGTAATGACGGGGATAAATTGGTCCTTACTTCTGTATACTAAAATGTAAATGTTTCTTCTCCTTTTAGCTATCGTATTGCCTTTCGCAATTTTTACTATTCTATTGGTAGTACGCCATGTAATAAACTGGCGTAAAATGTTGCAAGGCCGTCGATACGCATGATATTTAATTATCTCGCTCACAAGTTGCCTCGTGCCGTTGCCGAAATTCAATATAACATCTATCACCTAGGGTGGCCTGCTGTGGACCATTTAAAGTTCTTTTACTCAGATGCAAAACAAGGAGGATTACGTGTAAGGCTACGTGCAATATTTCCCTACGTATGTAGGGGAACAAAGCTCTCAAAATCTCTGAAATACACATGGAAAATTACTGAGGGCAGCAGAATGCAAATAATGCCGCCCAAATATCTTAAATCTGTTAAATAGTGGGCAAACCCATAGGAGAAGGCCAGATTTGAAATTGTAACGTGTATTAGGCGTCATCAATGCCCTCTGGCTACGAGAGAGATTCCATGATGTTATAGTGAGTGAGGAGAATGTCGTAGTTGTTCTTCCTTTTTATATTCAAACTGATTGAACTAATAATATTTGTAATGCCATTGCACCCCTATTTGTTATAGTAATTATCATCTAATTGCCCAAGTAAACAAAAGCGATTTTATACAAATTCAGGCAGCATACAAAACTTAAATGCTTATGGCCTAGTCATTATCAAATAATCCTGGCAGATTGTTTGAGATATATGGTAAGCAATTTTACATCAGGTTTGAGAAAACCGTAAATATACTGTGCCATTATTGCAATTACACTTAATTATTGTTATTATATGACACATATATATTTCACTTCTGCAAATATTTAATAAAAACTGTTATCTCACTCAAACCACTTTAATCCACCATCCCCATTTATTAATTTACTTTCTAATAGCTGATTTTAATATTCAGCATATATATATATATATATATATATATATATATATATATATATATAGTATATATATATATATATATATATATAGATATATATATATATATATATATATATATGGTATATATATAAAATATATATAGATGTTAAATATTGCATATTAATCGCAAATTATATAAGAGGTAAAGAAAGAAAAGAACATTAAGTATGGAATAAAAGAATTTACTGCCCTTCTCCTGGGATTTGAACCATCGCTATAAAATATGAGCAGAGATTTACCATAACCGGTGCTTTACGACTGAGCTATCCTCCAACCCAAAAGAAAGTTGATTCAAGAACAGTTATGCCAAACTGAGCCTCTGCTATGACATCACCTGCGTGTCCAGCCTGTCCTATCCCTCGTTCTTTATATTGTAGATATATAAATACTGTAATAACATTAACCTACCATATAAGACAAAATAAAGTTGTTAATGACATAGAAGGTAAAGAATTTACTGCCTTCTCCGGGATTGAACCACCGCCATGTTGGGCTGTGAATGAGGACAATATACCCGGTGCTTTACGATTGAGCTATCCTCCAACCCCAAAAGTTGGATTCAAGAACAGTTATAAACCAACCGTCAACGCGACATCACCAGGTGTCCAGCCTGTCCTATCCTTCGTTCTTTATATTGTAGATGCTAAATATTGCATATTAATCGCAATTATAGCAAGATGTAATAAAGAAATAATATTAGCATGGGAAGGCAAAGCACTCACAGCCTTCGATATCGCCATGAATGAGGTCACATACCTGGTGCGTGATTCAAGAACAGTTGCGCGGTTCGGAGCTCCTTTTTCAGACAGGTGCACGCATCCTCGTTCCTTATATTAGCAGCTGGTACATAATCGCACACAGGCGATACGGGCCAAGGTTATTACATTGAAGGTAAAAAGACGCCTTCTCTGGGATTGAATCACGTTACGTTGCGAATGATACAGCGACAAAGATGATTGAGCTATCCTCCATCCTAAAGTTGGATTCAAGAACAGCTATAAAGCAACCGAGCTCTCCCTATTATGCAATATTTAACACCTACAATATAAAAGAACGAGGGATGTGGACAGGCTGACACCTGGCATGCCTGCCTCCCTGAAGGGTTCACAGTTTTTATAACTGTTCTTGAACCAACCTATTTAGCTGGAGGATAGCTCAGTCAAAGCACCAAGTATATTGTTCATTCGCAACATGAGAAAGAATCAATCTTTGAGATAGAAATGGTAAATTCCTTACCTTTCCCATGTGTAATGTTCTTTTCTTTATATTTACATCTATATAATTGAGAGATTAATGATGCAATATTTTTCACTCATCTACAATATAAAAAGAACGGGATAGGACAGGCTGGACACCTGGTGATGTCGCCTGAAGGGAGCTCGGTTGCTTTGAACTGTTCTTAACCAACTTTTCGGGGTTGGAGATAGCTCAGCCGGTGCTAATCGGGCATATTGTCCTCATTCCAACATGGCGGTGGTTCAATCCTGGAGAAGGCAGTTAAATTTTTTACCTTCCCATGTAATGTTCTTTCTTTATTTACATTATATATATATATATATATATATATATATATATATATATATATATATATATATATATATATATATATATATTTATATATATATATATATATATATATATATATATATATATATATATATATATATATATATACCACATATATATATATATATATATATATATATATATATATATATATATATTATATATATATATTATTATTCCTCGTATCTTATCTTCTGCTAAGCTAAATATCATGTCAAGATGAACAGAGCTCTGCAGTTTTTTTTATGCTGAAGAAATACAGAAGACCTTTGAATACTTGTGTCTTAATTTTGAGTTTTAGTACCCGATCGTGCCTCAAAGCATCGACCAAGTTTTGAGGCTTTGATATCTTAGATCAAGCTTTTTCTTTTTCTTTTTCTTTTTCTTTTTCTTTTTCTTTTTCTTTTTCTTATTCTTCTTCTTCTTCTTCTTCTTTTTCTTCTTCTTCTTCTTCTTCTTTTTCTTCATTCGTCTACTAGACTTCAAACTCATAAGACGTGTTAAATTGTTTACGGAATATTAAAACAGTAGGAAATAGAAGGAAAATTTAAAAGATATAAAAATTACAGAAGAAAATTTTAAAGGCATAAAAATTTATTACTTTTTTATTTCACTTTATAAAATTTATTATTTTATAAATTGAAATACAATTAATTGAATTTTAATTTTTTAGATTTTTATTTTTAATAATTTTGCTTTTGGTGAAGCAACTTATTTAAATTTTAACAATGCCTGCAACGCGCTTCACTTGTTCTTGTTGCAATATTAGCCGGTGGTATTCAGATTTTCCTGAAAATACATTGGCTAATAAATTTTCTGTCTGCTACTTCTGTAGCTTTGAAAAAAATATAGAGAATATTCAAAATGAAATCATTGGTCTAAAGAATATGATAGGTAACTTAGAGAAAAACATCAATGTAACTGACTCCCCTAAGCAAAATTCCTTAATCATTGGAACAAAGAATTTGATAAGCAAAGTTAATAATGTTTCACAGGGGACTTGTGTGGCTGAAAGAGCCTTAAGTTCTTTTAAAAACAATTTAGACGTGTAGAAATACAGAG
>JABUQX010138547.1:5000-13280 GCA_015478945.1 Trachelipus rathkii
TGTTGTGATAGAAATGAGTTATTTGGTCTAAAACTTTGTAAGTTTCGATGCAGATGTGAGTCAATATGCAGTACAAGGTATATATTAATTCGCAAAAGGCTTATTCTTGGTGGCTGGGGGAACGAAGGAGCCACTTCGCTGCTAATTTTAAAAACTGATCTTCATGACAATTCTAGGAAAGTAAACCAAATATATCATTACAAACTGACGATTGGTAGAGGGACACCAATTATACCAATTGCAAACCACCCTAAGGACAAAAAAGAACGAAGTCAACGATCCATACCTAAGCTTATGCTGCACAACTCAGTTAACCATGCCAGGACGACTGGTGTTTATAAGAATAATAATTAATATAATATATAATAATGATGATATATATAATATCATAAATATAATTAATATATATATATTAATATACAAAATATATATACTAATCTAAAAATTTAAAAAAATTAGAAAATGTATATTATTTAGATATTTAAATAAATATTACGATCACTAATCTAATTAGATAAAAAATAACATGGTAGACTAAATATATCTAAATTAAACAGAAAATATTAAAATATAAAATATAACACTGAGGAGCACCATAACTGACAGGGGATAAAAAACGGAATGGAAAGACTGAAGGAAGAGAAATAAAAAAAAGAATGGAAAAAATAAGAAAAAAAAAAAAAGAAGCATGAGCATGATTTACATAATGGAAGAAAGTATTTCAAAAGAAGAGAAGAAACATATGAAACTCCGGATGGATCGGGCCAGCGGAATACAATTCAAGATCCAAGATAATAAGGTAATCGTAAGATGCTTAAGACTTGCTCGACGCGGATTAGGTATACTTTGAAGTGGCATAGGGAAATGAAAGAGAATGGTTTAAATTCCTTGAAAGAACAAATTGATTCAATTATTTATGTTTAGATTTGGCCTTTAAAAACAAATAAGATACTGCGCAACTCAGAAGATGTTATAAAAAAAATACAAAAGAAAAAAAAAAACATGCGACCTTAAAACTGATCATATGCGAAAAGTGTTCATAAAAATATGCCTTAAATTAACTGAATTCTTTACATTTATAAAAACACCCCACCAAGAAACACACAACCAACACTGACACACCCCCATCCACACCAATACAATACACGTGATCTGATTTACTAAGATAAGGAAGTCATAAAAGAAAGCGTGTACAGCAGGGAGAAAGATCCGGATCACCAAAAACGAAAACCCACAAAAACAAATAAAAATCTAAATTAATCATAAAGTTAATTGAAGGGAATGCTACGCACTGAATCGATAAGGACCTCAGCAACCTGTTAGAGGAAGAGTACGCGAGTACGACCTCTGGGGTGGGCACGCGCCCGTGCGCCCCGCGAGTCGCTTAGCTGGCCGCGTTGCTCGCGTGCCGCTGATTGAATGCGGCAAGGATTTGTCACCAGGCGCCATCGATTGGGGGGGCTCTTGTGTGCGCGGCGATCGCCGCGATGGTCGTCGATTACTTAGGGGTAGTTACGTTTTCGTATTCATTTGAGGTTGGGCACGGTTAGCAAGTATTTCCTATGTTTGATGCGGAAGGAATCAACCCATAAACAGAAAATGTTAGAAATGCAAGTGTTTTCTTGCACGATTAGACGGAATTGAAAGGAGAGGGTAAAATCAGCATGAAGAGAATCTCGCTTTGTCTGAACTACTGCATCCGTGATGAGCACAAAGTGACCTTATGCTTAGGCGCTATGGAAGGCGTTTGTCCTAGTTTTCCGGGCCTGAGGTACCCGCACAACAGCATGAAAATGATATCGGCTGTGAGCTTTTCCGTAAGTAATAATAATAAGTCGGGTCTTTTAAGAAGTACGGCTATGTTGTAGAAAGTATTCACTGTTGTCCTTCGGGTTTTGGGTTTGCTCATGTGCTTGTAGATCAGTTGATTTGGAGCCTTGATTCTTGGTGTGGAAGAAGAAACCTGAACGTCTGTTGTTGACACGTTTCGGGGGCCGGTCGTTGGAGCGGGGCGCGGTTGTTGTTTGTCTCGGTCTTCGTTTAAGAATCTATTGGATCCAAGACATTCCTCCGGTCACTGGCGCGTCCGGTAGCTGTCTGTAGGGGCGGGGTGTTGGAGCACTTAATCAAAATTCAACTCTTCGCTTTCAACTAAGCGAAAGACCAGTTCGTCTAGGTCGGATCGTTCTGAAGAGACGTATATTGTCGTTCTTGGGCCTTCGTTCTTGCTTAGACTGAAAATGAGCAAAATAACGCCCCTCTAATTTAGGGCCTTGCCGGTGAGTGTGGTGTTACTGCTAAAAAAGAAAAAATAAATATAATTAAATAACAAATACATAAATTTAATGGCAATATGTATAATATCATATTTACGTCTGATGAATATCACTAATATTACAGTGTAGAACTAATCATCGTACTTTTCTCTGTCGATTAACCGGAAGAAGGAAACATATCCACTAGCAAAAGATATTTATGATCTTATGTTTGCAAGGTTATCTGTTAAACAATTAAAATTTAACTAGCCAGAATTTTTATGTAAATTTTTACTAAAATCTTTTATGTATACATGGTTAAGAAAGAGAAAAAACACAACGAACATATAAAAAGTAAAGGACAAAATTCCTTGTTAAGCGAAGTGTAAAAGGGACAAATCTCTTTGGAAAGAAAATTGGAGAAAACTAAGAATAGTGAGGGAAAGGAAAAATTTAAGTTTTAAATTCATGCGGATTTTTCTTCATATATGAAGCTGTATCAAACCTTTCGCCATTTAATGATTAAGTCTTTTATTTTTCCTCTTAAAATTCTTTTCATTTTCATTATCAAAAATGGTCACTAAGAGACCATTTTTATAATTTTTTTAAAGTCAAAAAATAAAGATTTTTGTATTTAATGTTAAGCAGAAAGGTCCCTTTGTTAAATTATATAATATATAATTATATATATATATAATTATATTAATTAGTATATAATATATATTATAAATAGATATATGATATATATATATATTTATATATATATAATATATATAATATATTATATATATCAGTAGCGAATCCAGTATCTCTCTCTCTCTTGCTCTCCCTCTCTCTCTCTCTCTCTCTCTTTGATTATATATATATATTAATTAGTATATGATATATACTATATATATATATATATATAATATATATATATATATATATCATATATATATATATATATATATATAATATTATATTATGTATAGGTAAAATTATATATATATATATATGATAATCTATATATAGTATTTATATACATTTTACCTCTTTCTAAAAACGTTTCTTTGAATGTTGAAAAACTGCCTGGAAGCCATTTGAGGAAATGTTTTTAAATTTAAAGTCCCTTCCTAAATTCCAGACACCCATCTTCCTCTATTCGATATGGTCATGAACTGCAGCCGCCATTTTTAATGGGTTAAAGCGTTATTCTAATAGCGGTTTTTCTTTCACTTTTCGTTTAAATATTTTGCATAATCTTTTTATATTTCATTATGTAATTAATTTTGATGAGTATTATATAAAACCTGTCTGCGGGAAAAAGATAAGAGATTTTTATCGTAACATTATGTGAAATTTGCAAAACTAGATCGTTTCTTATTAATGTTAACGTCGAGGATATTTTCTGCTATATTATATATATATAATATTATATATTAGTTTATATATAATATAATTATGTATATATAGTATATATATATATATATATATATATATATATATTATATATATATAATATTGTATATATATATATATATATTATAATGATAATTATATAATAACTATAGATATATGTAATATATATATATATATATATATATATATATGTATTTATATAGTAATATATTACATATGTATATATATCTTATATAGTTATATACTATATATATAGGTATATAATATATATATAGTATAGATATATATATATATATAGTATATCTATCAGATAATATATATATAGAGGAGAGTAATATATAAATATATAATTATATAATAATATCATTAATTATATATATATATATATATAATGTATTTATAGATATATATATATAAAAAAGTATTATATAGTATCATATATATAGTATATATATTCTTATAATATATATATATATATATTTATTACCCGAATTCAGGAAAAATAAACAGTGGTTACTACCGTCAAGTAACTGCACGCCCATTCTGCCATTGATCTTAATAGAGAGCGCACTGTAACATCTTCTGCTGATAGCCCCCCAACTCGCTCCCTACAGAATACAATATCAAATTCTCCTCCCACGAACTGCTGGCTCCGCCCTGGCGGAGGCGAACGGGATCTGGAATGACCTGAATCCCAGGGACAATAATATAATATATCATATATTATATATATATATATATTAATCATAATAAGAGATATAATAATATCTATATATATATATATATATTCATATTAATTATATATATATATATATAATATATATAATATATATATATATATATATAATATACATCCATTTTCAAATTAATTTCAGCTCTCAGAAAATTCAAAACTTGTAATTTCTTATTATTTTATTTGTCTCCCGTTTCTTATTAACTATTCTTTATAATTATTTTAAATTTAATTTTTGTTCTTGAAACTCCAATTAATTAAAAGCAAGAAATTTCAATATCTTTATAAGAACCTCTTGTGAAAGAAATTGGTTAAAATATTTATTATTTTTTTTATCCTCTATTTTAACTGTAGCTAGGCAATAAGCTGTTATATATATTATCATAATATATATATCATATATAGTATCATAATATATATATTATATAGAGAGAGAATATTATAAAAATATAGTATATTATATCATATAAAATATTTATAAAATAAAATTATTAATATAAATAATATTATATATATATATATATTATAACTATATATATATTAATATATATTATATATATATAATATATATATATCTACTATATATATATATATATATATATATATACTATATATACATTTATGTACAACAACTCTATTTATTTCCCAACCAGCTAAACTTATCGTTATCTGGGGAAGGGAAGGCAAGTTCTTACGCGAAACATTTTGTTCTTTTCGTTTGAAATGCTTAAGATGAGCGATCTCCTATCTTTTATGAATATCGAGGGCAAAGAAAGTAACTTTATTATTTACGTGTTTATGTGTTTACAACCGTCTAATACAGTGTGTTTTCTTTTCCGGAATACGTAAACTACTTCAATGGGAACAAATTTAGAACTTACCTGTCTTCTGAGGAGAATTTTTCCATAACTGAGGAACTGGATCCGTCGAGAGACGAACAAGGTTTTTCAAGAAACCTATTTACTCTAATTTACAGAAACTTGCGCCCGAACCTAAGGTAAGAGGTCCCTTTCTCAGATTTCCATTGTTCCTTCAGATAACTTGGTCAATAGTTTAAGCTGTTTTTTTATAATCATGCATTTTTTCCATCTATTATCATTATCTGTCCGTTTTAACTATTTGTTCATAATTCATTTAAAACTAAAAGAATTAAGATTTGCGCACAAATATGGTACTTACTGCGTACCAAAATAGGGTTTTTAATTCTGCGTTTTAAAATCTAATATATATATATATATATATAATATATAGATATCTATAATATATATATATATATTATATATATACTTATAATATATATATAATAATATATAATATATATATTATATATATATATTCTGGGTGTACCGGAACTGAAAATTTTTGGTTCCGGCCGGAACCGGAATTAGGCGGAATCTGAAAAATTCCGGCCGAACCGGAATTTCTACTGAACTTTCCTTTAACTGTGAAAAAAAAGAACAATGGTAAAAAAAATGAGTTCTATATCAACTTTCAATTTAAAATTTATATCACCATAGATATATATATTATAATAATATTATATATATATATATATATATATATTATATAATCATATCTATATAATATATATATTAGTAATATATACCATATACTATATATATATATAATATATATATACCGTATTATAATATATAATATTATATAATATATATATATATATATTTATATATATATATATATATATATCTATATATAATATAATATGATAAGATATATAATATATATATATATATATCTATCTAACAGATTTGATAAAGATTTTATTTCATTTTGCTATTGCATTGATTTTGCATATAATCAACCTCAATCAAAATTGTTTTAAAAAGCCCATCATTCATAAAAGATCATCTGTTCATTATTAATAATGGTTAAAAATCTTTAATAGAAGTGTAAAATTGCAAACAAAATAAAACCTAGGTCAGTTCACCAAAACAGTTAACAACAAGCCACATTCCCCAAACATATGGAAAATCACTCACCGAAGAGAATATCTGGAAGTCAAAATTTTGATAGTAAAAGAGAGAATCCTGTATTCCTAGAAGCATGGACACCCCAAAATAGCGAAAGATCGAAACCGTGAAACAAGTGAGAAAATTTCTTCCCGAAAAAATTTGCCATATCAATGACTCCAAATCACACCGGCGAATTCTTCAGATAATATAAATTTGTTATTGCAATAGAGTACCCACTATTGACAATCACTGAAGAGCCAGCGGACTCATAACTTATTTCCCATCTTCAACCGAAATATCTTGTTTCTAGAAGAAAATATTTTTTGTAGAGAGATGATTGTTACCCAGTCATACAGTACGATGAGATCTAGCGTATTCGACGACATTATCTACGGCTGATCCGAATATGCATTTCACATCAGATATATTGGATGCTGAAATTGCAAACGAGTCTTTATATCTTTAACTACTCAATTGGCTTATGAGCCATGTTGAAAAATTTTGCTATGTATTCCCAGATTGCAAGATACAGATCGGCGTTACATAAACCGGCCTATCCTATTCGAAAAAATTATACAATGGTTGCTGGGGGCATGTGATGCCCGTTTCTCTTCTTTTCAACGGATGCAAGCTTGGTTTCCATATGCTCTGGTTCGTTAATTCCCATACTTTCGAAACACAGGGCTAGCAGAGAACCCACACGAGTCCCAGCAAATGCCATTACACGATTTAATTAGTGTTTGGTGTGCTCTTTCTGGTAACAAAATAATCGGTCCAATATTCTTCACTAAATAAAACCTTGAATACCAATGTTACACATAACGACGGTCCTCAGTAGTGATTTCTGTGCACAGTTAACTCCAAACGAAAAGCGTTATGCCTATTTCCAGCGAGATGGGGCGATGTGCTATACGTCGGATCTGTCATTGAACTACCGATACATTCCGATTTGTTACAGAGAAAAGACCATCGACACAGGCTTGTGGGCCTCCCCGGGTCCCCTCCCCCCCGAAAACCTCTCATCATTTGACTATCTTGATGGTGGGATTTCTAAAATCTAGAAAGCTACCACACAATCTACAGAACACTTGACACATTGAAAACACACATTAGGTCAAGAGATTCCAACATCCCCAATGTGTATTGGAAATGTTTCAAATCGACATGCGTTAAGCGTGGTAGACCTGTGCTTTGTTCTTGACGGAGTAACATTTTCGCCACATTAGACTTACGACTCTGTTTAATTAACCAGTAGATAAAGGTGTCCTATTGATTGCTCCTATCTTATCAATTGCCCTATTCACTATATATACCTATTGGATTAGACCTGAGTACGTACGAGGTCGGATAGATTATTTATTGATATTCTTTTTCGTAGATGGGCCCGTTTAATGTGCGCCAACTTGTATTAATATTATAATAATATATTAATACTATATATATATATATAGTAATAAATATAAATATATAATATATATATATATATATATAATTATGATATGTATATAAAGTTTGGGTATCATATATAATATATATATAATAATATATATATATATATATATTTTATATCCCATATATTATAATATATAGATATAATATATATATATATATTATATATATATATATTATATTATCATATATAATATATATATATATTATATTATATAATTATATATAATATATAATATGATATAATTAGGATTTAAATTTGAATTTAATGAGTACCTTATTATCCTATACTCCATATAATGGCGAGTAAGACCTTATTTAATAATACGTGGTATGTAATACACTGTGCTATCAAATGCTACGCAAGGCTATCTTTATATTTGTTAAAAAGATGGGACCCTGGGTTTAGTGTAAAATAACAATCCTCCGCAAATTTTTTAATTATCAGGTACATTAGTAATTCCGGTTC
>JABUQX010138548.1:0-2500 GCA_015478945.1 Trachelipus rathkii
GTTGTAGCGCAGGGTTGATATATGTATATTATATATGTATATGTAATATAATAATATATATATATATATGCATATATATAATATATATATATATATATATAGTAATAGCATAATATATATATATATATATATATATACATATATATATATATATATATATATATATATATATATATATATATATTTATCTTCTATATATATATATATATATATATATATATATATATATAATAATATATATATATGTAATAATAATATATATATATATATATATATATAATAATAATAATATATATATATATATATAATAACATATATATATATATATATATATATATATAACTCTTCTATAACTATATATATATATGTTCTGGCTATGGCGCTGTATATATATATATATATATATATATAACAAATATATATATATATATATATATATATATATATATATATATATATATATATATATATATTCTATAGGCAATTTTATATATATATATATATATATATATATATATATATATATATATATATATATGAAAAAACATGCAAAGAAAACACATAAATTTATCTTAGCAGACGTTTTGTATTTAATGTTAATACATTTTCAATACCGAAAATAGAATGAACAAATAATGTTAATTTAACAAAATAAATTACTTAAAAAGATTATTAATACTATATAAATTCAAATTAGTGTGAAATGTAAAAAGTGATAGTAAATTAAAGATTACCAACAAAAAACAAAAAGTAAAATGAATGGTTAAAGGGATAGTAAAGAAAATAAATAGAAAGAAAAAGGTAAATCGAGAGTAAAAAGCAAGAAAGAAAAAGAAAACAGATCAATCAATTTGAAGTGACAAAGAGGAATTATGTTTGTGTTTTTATGTATAAGGGCTCTGAAATTTTAAGTAGCCTACTTGGAGAATAAAAAAGTTATTGATGGATATAGGATGTTTAGTAAGATCGGAATGATCTCTGATAGCTGAATTCTTTGGTTGAGAAATAGGAAGATTAGTACGAAAAGAAATGTCCATGTGCTTGAAGGCTCTCATCTTTAACTGTAGATGGTTTGGCCTACATAGTCGATATAACAGTCGGCACAATTTTATTTGTAAACGACGTAAGACAGCAAGCTTATTGAGTACTTTCTTTAATCTTAAAAACTAACGATTGAGTGATTACTAATAAAAGAGATAGTAAACTTACATTGTGGAAAGTCTTTCTGTAGGATAATTCCAATTTGGAAGTGGAGATCATCGGAAAGAGGTCCAATATAAGGAAGACTAGCATAGATAAGGCATTTAGGTACATCATAGGAAGTAGGTTAGGGTGGTAGATGTCGTTGATAAATGTTCACACCAGTTTTTTGAAAAGGTTAGAAGGATAAAGATTAAAACTGGAAAATTTATGGTAGAAGGTTATTTCCTCATGAAAGGAATTCCAATCAGAACAAATGTATGCATGATTTGAGGCCAAAGATTTTATAAGAAAGGGTGGTACAACTAAAAAAATTTAATTCCAAGGAAAGTATTTGTGGGTTTACGATAAATAGAAGTAGTGAATGTACAAGAAGAATGGGAGATTGAGATATCGAGAAAAGAAAGGGAACCTTTAGATTCACATTCAAAAGTAAAATTGATGTTTTAATGTTTATAATTTAGGTATTTATGAAATAAAGGAACGTGTTCATCATTACGAAAGATAACAAAACAGTCATCAATATAAGGGCGATAAACTAAAGGTTTGAATTCGAGAGAACATTCATTAAGCCAGGAAAAGGAAAGGAATATGTTGGCAAAATTGGGGCCAATAGGAGAACCCATTGCCATACCATCTATCTGGCTGTATAGTTTCCCATCAAACATGAAGATAGAATCTTTGGGTGTAAGTTTTAGAAGTCGAGAAAATTGCTTGCGATTTAAGCCATGGAAGAAAGGGTTAGTTTGAAAAATAAGATTGCTTGAAATTAATTTTTTAGTTCTACCGCCCTTTCTCATAAAATCTGCGGACTCAAGTCTCATATACGTAGAGCTTATTACATTTGTTATGATTGGAATTATTTTCATGAGAAAATAGCCTTCCTCCATAAATATTCCAGTTTTCTTCTTTTTCCTTCCAACCTTTTCAAAAAACTGGTGTGAACATTTCTCAACGACATCTACCACCCTAAACCTACTTCCTATGATGTACCTAAATGCCCTGTCTATGATTCTTCCTTACATTGGACCTCTTTCCAATGATCTCCACTTCCAAATTAGAATTATCCAACAGAAAGACTTTCCACAATGCGAGTTTCTTATCTCTTTTATTAGTAATCACTCAATCGGTAGCTTTTTAAGATTAAAGAAAGTATTCCAATTTGCTTGCTGTCTTGCGTCGTTTATAAAGACAATTGTGTCTACAGCTTAAGATGAAAGCCTTCAGGCACATGGCATGGGTATTTCTTTTCGTACTATATAATCTTCGTATTTCTCAACCAAAGAATTTATTAGCCATT
>JABUQX010138549.1:0-12500 GCA_015478945.1 Trachelipus rathkii
CCCCCTATGCAAGACCTTTCTGGCCAGCATAACGTATAAGTTTCAATTGAGTTGGTAGCAGAGTTTTCCGTCTATTTTCCTTCACATGCAGTTAAGTATTTCTATGATTTTGAGGTGTCCAGGTCCGTCAATAATTACATCCTTTATTTAAATATATATAGATATCCTGTATATATATATATATATAATATATATATTATATTAATATAATATATACTATATAGTTATATATATATATATATAGTTATTATATATAGTACTATATATATATATATATATTATACTATATTTAGTAATATATTATATATATGGGCCAGCGCTCTGGATATCCGTCATATTGTAATCTAAAAACTATTTAATGGCTACAGTAACGAAGACGGAATACATTGCTCGGAATGCGGTCCTTTATGCAGGAAAATGTTTAAAAAAAAATATATTATATCATATTATATATATATATATTATTTATATAATATATATTATATATATATATATATTATTATATATATATAGTAAAATATATATATATATATATACCTATAGTATATCTCAAAAATTACAATAGCTACAGCGAAACAAAAAACAGTTTTTTGGAATCCTGGTAAAGAGTTTCACGATAGGAAGATTTGTACAGAAAAATAGAAAAAGAAAATTATATTAAAAATTATAGTAATATGATTAGAAGGCCCTATTTAGAGACCTTTTATTGGTTTCTCGTTAAATAAATAGACTTTCCTATTAATTTTGCTTTTACGGGGCACACTAGGCGGCTGGAGCCGACGGGGAACATAGCGGGGGGATCGTTTTCCATACCCCGTAGGGGAGGGCGGAGGAACCCCGCAACACCAAATACCAAAGAGCGGGGGTTCCGGAGAACCCTCCGCCGAGGGGCTACCCTGTCCTTCCCCCGGAAGGCCGAGAGACCCCCGACTACCTGCCATCGGGGCGGTATACCTTGGTATTCTTTAGTAAAAAAAATTTTTTTAATGAGAAAGTCTATTTGTTTTAACGCAGAAACCATAGAAAGGTCTCTAAAATGCCTTCTGAATCGAATTATGACTAGATGTATGTAACAATAATTTTTTTATTTTTTTTTACATTTTCTATGTGAAATTTTACCAGGATTCCAAGAAAATGTATTCCTTTTCGCTGTAGGGCTATTGTAGTTTGAGATATTTTTTTTTTTTTACACTTTTCTGCACTAAAATTGGACCAGGCAGTTCCAGCAATGTATTCCGTTTACTGTAGCATTAATAGTTTTTAAGATACATACTGATCGGCTAAGTCCCAGACGCTGAGCCTATATATATACTATATATATATATATATATATATATATTATATATATATATATAGTATATATATATATATATATATATATATTTCATACTATATAAAGCCAAGAGATTAAATATATATATAATATAGTAGTTTGTTTCCTGCTGAAAAAATTGCCCTTTCGATAATTTCAGGGGTGGGGATGCAGCCCCCTCAGCTCCCCCCCTTGGATACGCCCCTGGCAAACCGCACAGGATACCGGGGGAGTCTACAATTGCTATGAAGTTATGACTTTTTGTTCGTCTCTAACCTATCATTCAACCTTGATTAAGTAAGTTTAATTTTTGTTTAACTGTGTTATTTGCCTGACACTTGATTAAATCTATAGCTTTGGTTTTCGATTGTGATTGGGGTTAATGAAACACATCAATTATTCATAACTCTGTTTATTATTATTTTTTGCAAACGTTTTTATTTTTTATTGTTTTCTATTTTTATTTTTATTTTTATTCATTTTTATTTAAGCTTTTGTTTCATTTTGAAATTTATTGTTCACAATTCATTCCAATTTCTTGTTATTTGCATCCCATGTATATATTATGTTAATTTTAAATAATTTCCTTTACTGATGTTTTATTTAAAGTTTGTGCATTTCACCACATTTGGTTAACTTATTATTATTATTATCTATTAGTTATATTATTATTATATTATCTATTATTCATTATGTATTATTATTATTATCTATATTATATTATTATTTTTATTTTTTTTTTTTTTTTTTTTTTTTTATTTTTGCTTCGATTTTTATTATTGTTATTTATATGCTTATTATAGTGTTTTGTCCTGAAGATGGGTAACAGCTTGTTTTCCGAGAACGTTGATTAAAGTGTTTACTTTTAGGATGTTCAGATTACTGTACTGGTGGCATATATATATATATATATATATATTATATATAAGTAATATATATATACTAATATGATAGTACTACTATAGTATATATATAGTATATATATATATATATATATATATATATATATATTATACCATAGTGTACTATATATATATATATATTATATATATAATATATATTATATAATTTATTTATATTTATATTTTATTAATTATCTATGTATATACCTTTTTTTCGTTTAATTAAGGGCAAGATTGGAATACTCCGAAACCTTACCCTGGTCAAATATTTTGAAGAGACGCGTGAACGTACTCCCCGCTACATATATATATACTTCAATCTATGCTCTTAAAAATACTACATGTTTATGTCAAATAAAAAGTACAATTGGAAAATCATTTTAAATTTTCTTATTATTTTAGAACACATTAAAAATTCTTTATTATAATTGCTTTATGTAAAATAAAAAAAGAATCCAGTTTTTGTTAATGGGTAACAATTATTTTTTTAACATTTTATATTACATATTTAAAAAAAAAAATAAAAAATTTAAATTACATATTTTAAAAAAGTTTTAAAATAAAAATTTTAAAATAAATAAATAAAATTTTAAAGTATAAAAGCTTTAAAATAAAAATAAAAAATAAATAAATTAAAACAAAACTATTAATGCATTAATAATATAATGTATATAATAAAAATATTAAGCAAAATATAAATGTTAAACCTTAACAAACAAAATTAAACTTATAAAATAATAAAAGCAGCAAACAAAATAAAATTTGTAAAATATATAAATAAATTTATAAAATATATAAATAAATGAGCTCTCTTAAACAGTGGTGGAGCACTAGCCTAGCAAGCGAGGGGGCCCAGGTTCGAGACTGGGTTGGAACGAGAGAATGTGAGCTATTCTCTACTTAAGTCTATTAACTCTAGCTTCGTCTCACTCAGGCGTTAACGAGTACATTTGTGGTGTGCTTTACTACAAATGGGATTTAATCCGGCATCCGCGGTTACCTGGCCAGCCAGTGGATTTAGCCATTAGGCCCTTGCTTTACCAAGGACCTTTCTCGAAGGGTCCCACTGACAGAATGAAAGTCTTTCTTTGGGGTTGTTAATTAATTTTAATTAACTTAATATAAATAAAACTTTAAACAAAATATAAATGTAAAAATAACTTTTAAAATAATAAAAACTTTACAACCAAAATAAAACAAAACTTAACAAAATATAAAATGTAAAAAATAAAACTTGTAAAGTAATAATAACTCTAAACAATATAAAACTTATAAAATAAAAACTTAAAGAAAATATAACTTTAAACAAAATTTAAATGTTTTTTTATGCAAAAGAAAATATAATAGTTTACGTGTATCAAAAGAAAATGATATGTGAATATTAATGGGAGATTTCATCCATAGGCTCCTACTTTTTGAAAGCAAAATCAAAATTTTGAATTTTTTTTTATTATTATCTAAATTATCAGAAAAAAAATCCTCCTTAACATTATGGTGTAATTATTTTTTCCCAAATTCTATATGGTCTTTTTAGATACAGAAATTTATTTAGATCTCGAACTAAAATATTTCAATAGTCAAAATTGCAATTCCTGGCTCAGACTCAAAAAATGTTTTATTTACAATTATAGAAAATCTATTTTTTTTTTATTTTCTCAACCTTCAACCCATTCTTCTGCTTTTACCTGGTCAAATAAATGGAGCCGGAACCGAAACCGGATCTTGGGTATAATTTTTTTTCAAGAAATTTTTTTTAGATAAAAAATTTATTGCCAGAAGACGTGCTGAACATTTTTGAAATAGTGCAGAAACCTAAGTTGGAGCCGGAGCCGGAGCCGGAGCCGGAGCCGGATCCTGGGTATGAATATTTTCAAGAAATATTTTTTTAGAAAAATTTATTGCCAGAAGACGTGCTCAACAATTTTCAAATAGTGCAGAAATCTTAGTAGGAGTAGGGCCGGAGCCGGAGCCGGAACCGGAGCCAGAGCCGGAGCCGGAACGGGAGTCGGAGCCGGATCCTGAGTATGAATTTTTTTAAGAAATATTTTTTTAGGTGAAAAATTTACTACCAGAAGATATGCTGAACAATTTTCAAATAGTTTAGAAATCTTAGTCGGATCCGGATCCCTATCCGGAGTCGGAAACGGAGCCAATTTTTTAGATGGAAAATTTATTTCTCAAAGACGTGCTGAACAATTTTCAAATAGTGCAGAAACATTAGTATGAGCCAGAGCCGGAACCGGAGTCGGAAACGGATCCTAAGGATAAATTATTTCCCAAGAAATATTTATTTAGGTGAAAACTTTATGGCCAGAAGACATGTTGAATAATTTTCAAATAGTGCAGAAACGTTAGTCGGAGTCAGAGTCGGAGTCAGATCCTGGGTATAAATTTTTTCATGAAATATTTTTTTTAGATGAAAAATTTATTGCCAGAAGACGTGATGAACAATTTTCAAATAGTGCAGAAACCTTAGCCGGAGCCGGAGCCGGAGCCGGAGCCGGAGCCAGAGCCGGAACCGAAGCCGGAGCCGGTGCCGGAGCCGGAGCCAGAGGCGGAGTCAAAACTTGATTCTTGGTACGAATTATTTTCAAGAAATATTATTTAGGTGAAAAATTTATTGCCAGAAGAGGTGCTGAACAATTTTCAAATTGAAAATGAAACCATAATATTACAAACAAATATATATGTGTTTTTAATTTAGGTATAATTATTAATTTTTGATGCAATAATTATAAATAATTTTTAGTAAATTTTTTTTAATAATAACCAGGGTTGTAGAGTCGGTTCAAAATTTTCCGACTCCGACTCCACCCTCTTCAAAATTACCAACTCCGACTCCGACTCCGACTCCGACCTCTTGAAAATTACTGACTCCTACTCCACCCTTTTGAAAATTACCGACTCCGACCCCGACTCCGACTCCACTCTCTGGAAAATTATATACTATATATATATATATATATATATATATATATATATATATATATATATATATATATATATATATATATATATATATATATATATATATATATATATACTATATATATAAACATATATATATATAATATATAAAAATGTTTATATATATAAATAAATGAATAAATATATATATATATATATATATATATATATATATATATATATATATATATATATATATATATATATATATATATATATATATATATATATATATATATATATATATATATGATGGTATGTTGTTACCTGTGTTAATGTATAGTAGTGAGACTATGGTTGGTATAAGAGGTATAGATCTCAAGTACAATGTGTTCAGATGAGCAATCTTAGGGGGCATGTTAGGTGTGAAGAGAAGAAAATTGATAAAATGAGGAATGAACTTGTTAGGGAAGTTGTGATGTGATGAAAGGAGTAAATGAGAGAATAAATGAAAGTACGTTGAGATTGTTTGGTCATGTTTAAAGGATGGATGATAATAATCGGTTAGTTAAGCGGATGTATAGTGGTGAGTGTGCTGGGAATCGACCGGCTGTTAGACCGAGGAAAAAGTGTAATGGGTCAGTAAGGAATGCCTAGAGAAAAATGTGAGTTTCGCAGAGGCGAGAGAAGAAGGTGCATAATATGAGTGAATGGCGGGGTTTGTGAGTGGGTATGGTTGTGGCCCACCTGGGCCAAGGTATGAACCCTACATTGACGAGATGCCAAAGTGAGGGTTCGTCGCTGTCCCGTGAAGCTCCAGGGTAGAATTTCTTACTGCGACAGTTCTCACTAAAAAGGTATAAAGGGCGGTAAGGCTGGGCTTTCTTTTCGATTTTCGTCATATATTTCTACTACTTTACTGTTTTTCCAGTGCATGATACACACTTTACTCCCAGTTTTGGAGAGAAGGTGGGTGATTATATATATATATATATATATATATATATATATATATATATATATATATATATATATATATATATATATATATATATATATATATATATATATATATATATATATATATATATATATATATATATATATATATATATATATATATATAATAGATATATATATGTATATATATATATATATATATATATATATATATATCTTCAAGTAAAGGAAATAAAATAGTAAATAATAGTAATTTAAAAATAAAAAAAGATATCATTTTATTAATATTAAAATTCTTAATTTTGATCTCTTAGCAACTTTCATATGAACCGACTGCGGTCGAGAGCGGAAGCATTGAAAGGAGAGTGGAAAAAGAAAAGAGAAGATTTAGAAGAAATGAATTAAAGAAGAAGACCAAGAAACACGAGAGCTGTTATAACGAGGGACTCGAAGTTTGAGTGCTGGGAAGGAGAAGGCTTCTGAAAAAAATTTGACCAAATTGTGTAAAAACTTTTTAGAAAAAGAAATTAAAAATAAGAAATTTTATAAAATTTAAACAAAAATTAAAATCTATTTTATTTAACGGAGGAGCAGCAAAATTTAATTCTTGGTTCTTTTTGATATAAGTTAAGTAAAATAAATGGACCAACAATATTTTGGATTTAGTTATTTATTAAAAGAAGAATGGATATTCGGCGGAGTCGGCTCGTATAGGTCAAGAAGGAATGTATCAAGCACCAAAATTTCGTCCGGTAGCTCAGCGGTAGAGCACTCGCCCAACTAAGCGAAAGACCCAGGTTCGTCACTGGTCGGTCGTGCGTGTGTGCTATTCTTTTCTTGGTTCCGTCTTGCTCAGGAAAAATATTGAGCACATCCCCTCCTAGATTAGGGCTCTGCCGGTGAGCGGT
Source organism: Trachelipus rathkii (assembly GCA_015478945.1). Classification (NCBI taxonomy): domain Eukaryota; kingdom Metazoa; phylum Arthropoda; class Malacostraca; order Isopoda; family Trachelipodidae; genus Trachelipus; species Trachelipus rathkii. The sequence continues at coordinate 6,990 of JABUQX010138549.1, forward strand.
GGTGTTAACTGTAAAAAAAAATTGATTGATAACTTCCTTAGTCTATATTGTGAAGCTATGATGAACACTTATTAAAGCCAGTTTAATTAGGTTTTATTTTCCTGTAGAATTGAAAAAGTTTGTTTTGAGCCTTTTCAGAGTAGAGAAATATTTGTTTGGAGTTGACATTTTGAGTGCACACATCAAATTTATTTATAGAAGCAGCAAAATTTTGAATAGATGTCGTTGGAATGAGTAACTTTACAAAGATTAGTAAATATGGATCTACGATTTACGAACTTACTCTCTAACTGGTTTGAAAATCATAAAGATAATAAATTGTAATTGCCCTATATCTTTTCATTTTAAATTGATTCTCACACAACGTATTATCATTTCTTCATTATCAGAAAGCAGAAGTTCTGCTGCAACTTCCAAAATATTTGAAAATGTTTCTTTGATGTCTGTTTGAAAATCCTTCTAAACAAACTTCACATTTTCAATATGATTAAGAGCAGTTACCGTCGCCAATTATGGAGAATGCAATGTAATACATAATGGAGGAGTGTTTGAGAATAAAGTTAATCTAAAAATATTTGCAGATTTTTAAGTTAAAGGATTTCAGTAAGAAAACATCCAAGATATGGAGAAACAGAATATGAAATATTTTTACTGATGTCATGAAACTATATATTGACGAAAATTTAAAGATGACAATAAGTGAGGCGTTTTCGTTTTTGCCATTTGCGCTTACACAAGGTAAGAAATGCTTAAACAATTTTTGAAAGAATTTCGTGTAAAATCGAACAAGAACGGTTTACGCAGTTTACTTTTGTTTACAAACAATTGGAATCAGCAGTTGCGATGCTTCCCGGTGATTTGGAATAAACAAATAAAAAAAAAAGCAAATATTTCATATTACAAATAATTGATCAACTACTGTGATATAGCTCAACGATTTGGAATAAATTAGAGTTAAAGCTGATTTTATTGAATGAATCATCATCAGGTGTCATAAATTCAAACGGACCTACCACGCAATGAAAATATTATCATTTTATTTTTTTACGTATTTCAGAGGAAAAAATATGAATACCAAACAAATATTTTGCAGTCTTGTTCTATTTGAAAAAAAAATCCGGTCTGCTCTCTGCCGACATTTGTTTTGTTTACACTTTTTTTTGGAAATAACGAACCATATAGGTTAGCACTGGAAATAGCAACCTTACAGGATTATGGAAATTCCTTATGTTTGGTAAGCATTTCTCTTAATTTTGTGCTAAATTGACGAAATAAACGCAAATTTAAGCACTTCTTATGCTCTCCTGCATTACGGTGAATACTGTACTGTAGAGCTAGATATATTGATTTGGTTTCTAAGCTTCTCCCCCCTCCCCTTTCAGTATCTATCCTAATCTCTGATATTCTTTCCGGTTCTTTTATAGCAGCTGTTGTAGGCGGTCACCATTCATCCTTTAAATCTATCAATAGTGGTGCTCCTCAGGGTTCAGTCATATGCCCAACTCTTTTCCTACTTTCACAAAAAAAATAATAATATCAAGTTGACATAAAATTTTCCATCAACTCCGGTTCCTCTCAGGAGTGAAAATTTTACATCACTGTGATTGAAACCTCAATGATATAATTTTTTACATCATCAATATATAATATTTTATTTCTTACCAACATACTGTATAACGCCAAAGTAAAACCCATTTTATGTTAAATTTCACTTCCATAAGAAATGTAAAATTTCTTTATATATATATATATATATATATATATATATATATATATATATATATATATATATATATATATATATATATATATATATATATATATATATATATATATATATATATATATATATATATATATATATATATATATATATATATATATATGCAATAATATCGTAGAGTTCATTAGGTACAATAGCTTGTAAGCACCTGCATGTGTGCCTAGAGATCGTGTACACCTGTGTGTAAGGGAGGCGGACATAATACCTCCCATGTGTACCTTTGTAAAGAAACCGTTAAATATATACCATTTCAACTTGTTACTAAGAGAGTTTTCTTATAAAAACTGTTGAAGACACCCACCCCTAAGAGGGCGGTGCCAGATTTAAATTGTAATGATCATGAAGGACCCAAAAGGGGCGATGATCGAGGGAGTTGGCCTCGATATCGCGCCTGAGGCAGACGTGGTTACTACCACGTCTGTAAATTTCAAACAATACTTGTAATACAAATAAAAGACTAATTACTTAGCAATAATAACCCATTAATAATAACCCCAGATGGCACTGACGTTAAAATTGTTGATAATAATATTTAATATTCCTTTGTTTAATAAATGACTAAAAAAGCCACATTTTTCCTTTATCACGTTGATTGATTCCTATTAATTAAGTAGCCTGAGTATCTTGGCTCATACTTTTGGAGTCCCCGAGAGTGACACTTTTGATTGACACCTTAGAGAAATCTCTACCTTCTGAATAGGGCCTAAATATTTCTATTAACAGTGTAATCAATCGTATTAGTGATAAAAACCTGTGTGGTGAATATTAACTATGCGAAAAACAAAAAATGATTTTGGACAATAAATCGCAATTAGAATAAATAAAAAGTTTTTCAAAATTAGTGCTAAAACAAATTTCTACTGTAAACGTGAAGAATAAACTTAGTGAAAGAAAAATTTTACAAGAAAAACAATAAACTGTGAAAAAGAGAAAAAGCCGTTGCAGTGGAACCGGCGTAAAAATTTGAAAGCGCGGGTCAAACATTCAAAATACCTAACGAACTTTTAAGGCTTAAGATCTGACTCAAAAAACTTAAAACAAAGTCCCTTTGTTATAACTACGAGCGATGGTTGGGACGAAGAAACTCACCCCACAACTCAAAACAAGTCGAGCGAAAACGTCCTTCACCCCGCAACAACCTCTATCCACAAAGTCCCTTTGTTATAACTATGAGCGATGGTTGGGACGAAGAAACTCACCCCACGACTCAAAACCAGTCGAACGAAAACCTCTCCAAGAAAATGGGGGAACGGAAAGTCCTTCACCCCGCAACAACCTCTATCCCCCATTGAAGAAGACTTCCACTCCTCCTGCTCAGGAGACCTATTCGACTCACAAAAGTCATCGACTTCCAAATCAGCGACTCAAGCAAAGGCGCAGCCAAACACTAAGAAGACTCTGACACGAAGTCAATTGCGTGAGTCACTAACCAAATGGACCGCCGAGTCTCACGGAGACCTTGTGAAGCGACTTCTAAACTCTCTAAAAATGCCTGGAGGAAATCAGATGGGAAAAGCTTAGAAAGACCCCTTGCATTTGAATATCTCAGTGGTCGAGTAAATACGGTAAAGAAAAATAATAATAAAAAGGTTTCTTTTAATTCAAACAGAAATATTTAATAATAATAATAATAATAATAATAATAATAATAATAATAATAATAATAATAATAATAATAATAATAATAATAATAATAATAATAATAATAATAATAATAATAATAATAATAATAATAAAGAGAAAATTGAAATTTTAAATAACGTAAATTTAATGAAATTTTGCCTGTAATTAATAGAAATGATAGCTTAATAACAATTAATAATTAATCTAATATGAATTATAAAAATATTAAGGGAAGAAATTTAATGCAACATGTTGCAAATGAGAATAGTGCGGGAACCGCAATAGCTAATATTAGTTAAATATTGCCAACCATGTTGCGTATACCACCTTATTTTTTCTTGCATGCAAAGTATACATTTTTTTAATAGTATAATATTAAGTAAATTTTCATATAGCCAGTAAGCTATAGTGGAAGGTGAGAAAGCAATTCAATCAAAACTTCCTACCGTGGCCTTTTAAGATTCAGAAACTGAACAGGGCACCTTTAGTGCCTACAATAAGCCTGAACGACGCTACGGGAGGGAATGAACTTGCAATGTTTTCAAACCTGAAGCTATCTAAAGCCTTGATAACATTAATAATGATGAGAATCATTAAAAGAATAATCAGTAATTAAAAGAATTTCCTTACAATTGCTTGATATAATCTTAATATATTTTTTCTGAATGAGTTATTTTGTGTTTAGACGGAATAAAAATATGTTCTTCTCAACGACATTTAAAAATTTGTAAGTTAATCCAGAATCCTTAGGGAACAGTAGATTAACGAGAAATGAAAGTGAAAAGAGTGTATTATTGTCTGTATAGTGTATATAAAAACAAAAAAACAAATCAAAAGAGATTAGTAACAAAGTTCTAGAATTCTTTCATAATAGACATAAAGCCGAACGTTCGTAGAATCAAACATGTATAAATTAGAACATTATTGCATGCAAAATATTAATAATTTTCTTTCGTTTTCATAAATTCTACTTTCGTAGCCCTCTTGTTATTATAATAATAAAATTAAAATAAAAAGAAAAAAGAAAAAAAAGAAAAAAAGGAATTGTAACGAAACCCATCGAGAAAGCCATAAATTCTCTCCACAGAACCGAACAACACGAAAAAGGAAAAATAAAGAGAAAGAGAAGGAAAGCTCTCTATAACATTTTGAAAACAGCTGTTGACTTCTAAACAAACATTTCAGAATCCTACACTCCATAGTAATGAACTTTTAAACTCAAACCGCAGTGGTATACGAGAAGCACATGAAAGACTGCCCTTTAACTCTGAAAAAAACGGGAGAAGAAAGACCCTATAATGGGGGATGAAAGCACGCATAGAAAATAAAGAAGGATATCATTCCCTTTCCAACAAGGAAGATTTTAAATAAAGGACGTACTGATTCCTTCCCTGTTGCCTAAGGAAATTAATACTATATCTGAAAGGATTTTGTGAAGGACAATAAGGAAGAAAGGAGCGCTTGTCTTGTGTTTAAAAATCCGATTTGAAAGAAAGCAAAAATGAGAATCGCCAAAAACCGAAAAAAGAGTAATTAGATAGAAAATGAGGTATTGGTACATTGTTAATAAATGAAGAGAGTAAATTGTATTTATTGGTAGTCATTATTATACGAAGCTAGTATTTTATAAAATTGTCTTCTATTACTTGTCACGTGTGTTTTCTGGTCTTCATTCACTTTACTATGCATGTATTATTATATTCTTAAGCATGGGGTAACAATAATATCGCGGCAATCAAGGGCATAAGGTACCCTAATGCCCCTAAGTGCGCGATCTTATTGGGCTCCAAGGTCACCAAATATGACATAATATCGTAGAGTTCATTTGGAACAATAGCCTGTGCGCATATGCATGTACAGAGAGAGATGTGCACCTGTGAGGGCTGACCTACATACCCCATTCGCACATATAAAGTTCATTAAAGCCATTGAAATAGTAGTCTTGTTACTAAGAGAGCTTTTGTATAAAACTGTCGAAGGCACCTACCCCTAAGAGGGCGGTGCCAGATTTAAATTGTAACGACTATGAAGAACCCGAAAGTGGACCGCTGAGCGATAGAGTTGGCCTCGACATAGTACCAGAGACAGACGTGGTTACTACCACG
>JABUQX010138549.1:17500-25000 GCA_015478945.1 Trachelipus rathkii
TTCTCTTCGGTGGGAGCTTAATGTCGACGATTTTTCAAATCTCGACCAAATTGTTTTATATTATTATTATTATTATTATTATTTCAAAATGAGGGAGTATTTTTGATACATTCTCTCATGTTCAGCAGGACCGGAGAGTGAGGTCATCCCTTTATTCACCAAAGATTGCAACATCTTTAGCAACCAAAGCCCTATGGCACACCCTTTTTTCCCCATAGTTTTTAGTCGCATATTGGCCTCCATTGGGCATATAACGCTTCTCATATACGGTGTATCCTTGTTTTGGTGCATGTGTTTGTGTTTTGTCTTTGTCTCTTCAATCTTATTTGAAGCAGAGGCCTAATTACATTTTTTAACCTTTTATTAATTAAGTGCATTTATGTGTAATTTCTAATTGCATGTTGTAAATAATAGTGTGCGTAACCCTACGTCATTGTGTGGTTATGAATCATAGAGTGAGCTGAACTCAAGGTAAGCTCTTCATTCGTTGGTTTTTACACACGAGCTTAGAGAATTGTATTTGTGAAGAAACAAGCATTCTCCTACTGTCAATATTAAAGTAGCTTTTAGATGAAACTTGTCTCTTCAGTCTCATCTAATAGAGATACATCAGACACATACTGTCCCATCTCTTTTAACCTTCATATGGCTATAACCTCTTTTTTCCTACTGAAGGAACTTCTAGAATTATTCTTTTTATTCTAGGAGGGGGACCGTTATCGAGGGGGGTGTGGTGATATACATGCATGTGTGGGTGTTTAATGTACATGTGTATGTATACGTCCCCCTTCGAGATCACGGGGGCGTTGCATCTTCACACTACAAAATTATAATCGTAATTATATTACATCATTTTCGTACCACGGCATTTATATCTATTATTTGGTGTCTGTCTGTGTGTGCTATCCTGTAGGAAGGCCGTACCTATACGCGGATTGAACACATAGACGGACAGAAGTTAAGTAACTCCTTTTCTGCGTTTATAAAAAAGGGGGATTAAAAATTAGAGAGAGAGTCGCTCCCACGTTAAAAAAAACGCGCCGGCTGTCGTTACCACATGTGGTGGTGTGGAAATTAAAAAAAATATATATATATATATATATATATATATATATATATATATATATATATATATATATATATATATATATATATATATATATATATATATATATATATATATATATATATATATATATATATATATATATATAAATAAAAACAAATCTCTACATATATATATATATATATATAATATATATATATATATATATATATATAATAACTATATATATATATGTATATATATAATATATATATATATATATATATAATAATATATTATATATATATATATATAATATATATTTATATATATATATATATATATATATATATATATGTATGAAATATATATATATAATAATATATATATATAATATAACAATAATAATATATTTGTTGATATCTCTATGACATCTATCTAAAATATTTATATATATATATATATATATATATATATATATATATATATATATATATATATATATATAACTATATATATATATATATATATATATATATATATATATATATATATATATATATATATATATATATATATATATACAGTGGCAACTCATCTTTATGGGCTATTGGGCTGCAGCCCCTTCAAATTAAAAATGCCAGGCATAGGATGTTGATAGAAATATGAAATTTTTGTCAAAGTAAAGTGATCTGAAATTTTTAACAATTTAGTACACATAAAAAATAAGTAATCAATTAAGAAAATAACAAAAGAATCTTTCCAACTGCAAATTGTGTGTACGATATTTATTTCATATATTCAATTAAATTTTCAAGGCTCTACCTTTGCGGCCCTAAAATAAGCCAATTTTGAAAATTATTCAGAACAAAATAAATTTAGCAACAATCGAAAATAAAGAATTCAAAATTCCTATACTACCATTATAATATTTGCCAGTTTGGCTTCTATTATTTTATAACGCTTGGAAGTTTTCTCATATAAATTAAGGTTCAAATTTTACAGAGTTGCTAGATTGTCCATGTAATGTCCCTTCTTTTACTTGTATATAGAGGGTCAAGAAACACTTAAGTCAGTTTATTCGCATTTACGGGGGAGAGCTTGTGTTTATTTTTTTGTGCAGAGAAATAACATAGTGAAAATATATGCAAAAATAATTACCGTGATATATATATATATATATATATATATATATATATGTATATATATATATATATATATATATATTATATATATATATAGATAGAGAGATAGAGATATATATATAGAAGAGAGAGAGAGAGAGAGAGAGAGAGAGAGAGAGACCAAATCCTAGATAAGCAGGCAATGACGTTTTTCATTATTTGTTTCTAAATTTTACACCTCTACAATACAATTTTATTTTTAGGCTTTTGCTTTACCGAATGTGTTCGAATATGCAATCGATATTAAAAAAAAAAGTCCTATAATATATGTACACATTACATAAATATAAAAAATTAGGTAATAGTCTTTTTGAGGATAATCTTATCAGATATTGATATTTTAGAAAAGATAATTGATTTTATAATATTTCCATCTAAGAGAGTTATCAAGTCTTTTTAATTGCAGAATGTGTTCGAATGCATGCAATCGATATTAAAAAAAAAAAAAGTTGTAATTTATGCATACACTTACACATAAATATAAAAAATTATTTTACTAGATTGTCTTATATATATATATATATATATATATATATATAAATATATATATATATATATATATATATATATATATATATATATATATATATATATATATATATATATATATATATATATATATATATATATATATATATATATATATATATATATATATATATATATATATATATATATATATATATATATATATATTTAATTCTGAAATTCAAAAAATAAGAGATGAATATATTAGTATTTCGTTTCCTTCTGAACAAAAAAGAAAAAAATTTGACACTGATAGATCAGTTGCTGCAAAAGAGGTTTGTGACGTTATTTTGATGCAATGTAGAGAGAGGTTTAGCTTCACTAAACATCTGGAAGCTAGTAAACTTCTTCTAATGGACAATTTCCATGAATATACAAAACATTTTCCGAGCAATGCACTCGATCAAGCTGTTGCTGCTTACCCGATGTTGGAAAAAGAAAACCTGAGAACAGAACTCTCCGTGTTTTATTCAAGAACAGATCTGCACCACTCAAGAACCCTTATTGAAATGTTAGCCATGGTGAGCGATGAAAATTTAGGATCAACATTTTCAAATATCACCAGACTACTACAAATTTTAATTACAACTCCGATGACGACGTCAGAAGCAGAAAGATGTTTCTCGACCTTGAAGAGAATAAAAACTTTTTTACGTAGTACCATGGGCAACGAGAGATTGAATGCATTAGCGATGCTTTCAATAGAAAACGTAATGGTCTGTAAAATACCAGATTTCAATGAAAAAGTAATTGAAAACTTTTCTACATCTAAAAGTCGAAGAGCTAATCTTATTTTTAAATAAGAATATCAGCAGAGTAGATACGGAGTTAAGTGAGATATACAAATATATAAAAAAAAAAAAAAATATATGTGTTATATATATATATATATATATATATATATATATATATATATATATATATATATCTATATAACCTCTTTATATATGCTAAATATATATATATATATATATATATATATATATATATATATATATATATATATATATATATATATATATATATATATATATATATATATATAACTTGCAGCCCCTCCATGCCAAGTTTACACGAGCCGCCACTGTATATATATATATATATATATATATATATATATATATATATATATATATATATATATATATATATATATATATATATATATATATATATATATATATATATATATATATATATATATATATATATATATATATAGGTTAAACTCACTTTAACCATCCAAATAATTAATGAAGACTAATAAATCAGCCGGTGGATTTGAATAATAGAAATTTCTCTGTAGTGGCTTTATTTATCAGTGGATTGATATTTGACAAGATATGTTTTCAATTTGATAAATGATCAGACTAGTTAGGCACAATAAGTCGTTACAAATTACTTTAAATACTCGTAATTAATAACAATAATATTATTTGGCACTGACCTAATCTAACACGACCTCATTGCGCGAGGCCCTATCTATCAATCCTCATGAGCTTTCTTAGCGTCGGGCCTTGTTGGAATCACAGCTCTCTCCTTGGCATCTTCTCCCTGATGGCGGGAGAAGAGCCAAAATATTATGGGGTTACAATAAGGGTTGGAGGAGATGCACCGATGTATTTAAAAGGGGTATGCAGGAGACTTGCAAATAAGCCTCTTACAGATTTGCATACCCTCTCTGACATGCATGCATATGTCTTACAAGACTCCCTATCTTAACTTCAGCCCATTTGGTGATCTCGAGTGCAAAAAGAAATAACTGCCTCAAAACCACAGGTGAAGCCTGGGGTTTTGTTTGCACAGGTATTTCTCCTCACCCTCCTTCTGAGTGATACATGCGGGATGAAAAAGGGAAAGAACGGAAGCACTAATTAGAGAGAGTTAGAAGAAAATTTTTCAAAAACATGGGACTCGTATAACGACTTTTTATAACTACACAGGTAGTCCTCGTCAGGTATAGCTGTTTCTCAACATTTTTTCAACTTTCTACCATCTTTCTCGTCGGTCTCTGTTGTTTCTCGTTTCAAACTTTTTTTTCAAAGTCGCACTCTCAAATGCGAAAATAATCTTTCTTTTTCTTTTTTGTTTGTAACTAGAAACCTCGCCGGTAATTTTGTTTTTATTAATCTAGTAAGTTTCAAATACGTCAAAAATCCATCATTTCACACCTGAAAGTCTTCATTTGAGTGGAAAAGTTTAAAATGATATTTCCTCTTCTTCCTTCTCATGTTTTCATCATCTTTGTTTTGATTCTTATTTGAAGGTCGAATGCGGTTTCTATACCAAGATCGTGAGAGCTATAAGTTTTGGGTCTGAGAACTTTTAGGGACGCCTTGAGACACATGGGTTTCCATGGCGACAAAGGGAAGGTTTGGGTTTCTCGATTTGAGTGAGCTGTCAGTCCGTTTCTTGAATAGAGAGACTTTTTTCCGTTGGCATTTTGGATTTAATTTACACTTTTAATTCTTTTCTTATTATTCTAATATTTAGTGAAAATAGAGGCTACTAAGTGAGTTGGGAAAAAAAGAGAAAGTTTTCTTAAATTTAACGTGCAAAATAAATTTGTTCGGGTATCATAAATTTTATAATGAGCTTTGCGCCATACAATTTATATTAATGCATTTGTTAAGAATGTTGGACCTTTAAAGCCCCTATTTGGTTCGCTTTGCCTCTACGCTAATGCGCGCGCAAGTTTGCTGTTTTATGTGTATAGTTGGAGCATGTCTTACTTTGGTATATAACTCAGAAAATAATACATTTTATACACTTGTTGGATAAATAATTTACTAAAATTTTAATTTTTCTTCATAAAAGTCAATAAGTTTTAATAAATATTAATATACCATTTTTAATTTCTTTTCCGGTCGTCAGACATTGTACCGTATATGGTCACTTTTCTGAACTTTTAAATTTGAAAAAAGACCTTAATGCAAGCATATTCCTATTTCATTAACACAAATTCATTTAACCGAAAAATTTGTAAATTTTATTAAAATTATTTTTATAATGGTAATGTATTATTTTACTTTTAATTACTTTTTTTCAATTCTTAAGATGAACTGGGATTTATTTCATAGGTTGGCAAGATATTTAAAAAGATTCAAAATTTGGAAACGTGGTAACTCAAATTCTCTTCGTCATGATGTCGTTCAGATTTTTATATATAGCGCGAAACGCACTAAATCGTTCTGAAATCATAAAATTCATGACTCGGATTCTTTGAGTGGTTTCGCTTCTATCATTTTTTCTTTTATTTGAAAGTATTCTACTGATTTTATAGATCATAACGTTAGATAACCTCGGGCTATAAATTATCGCAAGCCAACTCTGATACTCAGTCTCGTCGGGAACCTTTCATAAATGTGTTTACATTCATTATTCGCCGAACTTTCCTGCCGAGTTCGCAGAGTGGCGTGCTTCATGTAATTGCTCGAGACTCTCACGTTTATGATAGATAAATTATTTTAATGAAATATTTTGATATATTGTTATTAAATATTTTACCAACACATTTGTGAATTATCAATTGAATTATTAAAAAAAAAAGAAGAACTATCATTAAGAATTAATATTCATCAATTTTGACAGATACTAAAAAATCATTTATTTACGTTTAAATACTGTAATGTTCAACCATTTTTCAGATTTCGAAAAGCACGGCCATTAAAACTCCCATCCGCTGCGTTCGTTCCGACCTATTTTTATTGGCGCGTAAAGCGCTCAAGTCAGTTCGGAAATCTTAAACGCTACGGTATGAGATTTTCGGTGGCCTTACTCTCTCCATCTTCAACTGTCTTATCATTTGAAATAAGAAAATTTTCTTAATATTAATTTTACCCTATTAAAATTGTATATTGGCATGCAAACAAAAAGATATTATAGGAGACAAGCACTTCAATAATTTGGAGACTTTTAATACTTGCACATTTTTTTTTTGTTTTTTATTTTTAGCATTTTTATTATTTGGACTACTACTTTTTCTTATGGTGATACTTTAGGTTGATTTAGATAAGAAGCATGCGATTCTTTGACATTTGAAGTTAATGATTGTCTTTCAACAAAATTTTTATTTATTGTATCACTATTTTCAAGTTCATTGTGGTTAATAATATGATTTATATTTTCCATATTTTTAGCACTGGCGGTTGACTGTACAATGTCTTGTTAATTTTCGTCATTTTGGTTATTATTATTGGTTTTGTTATTTTATTATTATTATTATTATTATTATTATTATTATTATTATTATTATTATTATTATTATTATTATTATTATTATTATTATTATTATTATTATTATTATTATTATTATTATTATTATTATTATTATTATTATTATTATTATTATTATTATTATTATTATTATTATTATTATTATTATTATTATTATTATTATTATAGTAGTGGTAATAATAGTAGTATTAGTTTAACTACTATTGTTATTAAGATTAGGAGTGTTTTCATTATTTATATACTCTTGTTTTTTTTTTTTCACCAGCACTAAAATTTTCTAAGTTTATTTTGAAACACTTTCCAATAGAAAGGTCGTTGATGATTTGAGCTTTTGGGTATAAGGTGGCCTTTTTTTCTGTGACCTATTTTTTTTCAGGACTGTCGCTTGGTGGTGTTGCCGACAGGTTCCTTTATTTTCTAAGTTGTGATTTTGAAGAGTTCGTCCGCTAGTTGGATGAGCGCGTGTATACTAACACTCTGTGCCATTTTTTATATTTTGGTACACAG
>JABUQX010138550.1:0-15000 GCA_015478945.1 Trachelipus rathkii
TTATAACTGGCAGAGGAGCTCGTTGGTCAGCCGGTTCCGTTCGGATGGATACGTCTTGGTGGCGGTAGCGGGCTATGAACCGGCTAATGCTCCCCTGATCTACGCATTGTGAGTACCCGAGTATTTTTGAGTGCAGATAGCTCCGAGGAGGAGACGCTGTTTGGAGTGGGCGTAATTTGGAGAGAATTCAGTTGTACTGCGCTAGCTTTTTAGAGAGATTAAGGATGATCGCAGTACAGAACTCTAGATGTTGGTACTCCGAGAGTAGGTGAGAATCATCGGTTGGATGGTCAAGTCCCAGGAGTGAAGACTAACAATCATTGGGAAAGTTGTCCTCACGAGGAAAGATTACGGAGTTTTTGAAATAGCGTATTCAGCGGGGATGTGGGAATGATTTGTGTGTCTGGATATTTCTACTCTTTGGTGGGAGTGTAGCGCCTCGAGGAAATAGTCTGTTTTCCTTTGGGAGGTAAGTAATGAGCGAAAAAAGAAGAGGCGTCGCTTTGCGAAAGATGTTGGTGTACGCCAAGGTGAGAAATTCGAGTGCATTATCGTGGAAATGGGTTTGCTTTTCTCGTTGTGTGGGCACAGCAGGCCCGGAGAAGATAATTTGTACTGTTGAAGTTATCATTTGGTACATAGAAGAAGCCAAAGAATTGCTTTTTGAAGTCTTGGTTGTGCACTTGCTTTGTATTTAAGCGTTGTTCGAAGAGTGTAGGAACGTTCTGTTGCGGAAATCTCAGGGGTTGAGAGAATGGATGGGGCGGATGTATTAAGCGCTTTTAAGTTGTTTTAAATAATGGGGTCGCTGATGGGCTGTTTAGCCCTATCCGCTGGCTATGGAGGCTGTGGCGTTATTTGAATGTTTTGTTGAGATTACCGCGGCCTTGAGTGATGATTCGTTGTTCATTAAGCATGAATTTGATTTCAGTTGGGGAACTTTGTAGTGGTGAAGTTTTTTTATGGAATTTTTTACGAGCAAATTATACTTGGATTATCTTTTTAACTCGGCTTGGGTTTATTTTGTTACTACTGCCATTTTTCCATGTTGCTTATTAGTTTATCTGATGATGGAGAGGTTTATGTTCTAATGATTGTTTTACGAACGGTTATTTTTTCAAAGGATGAGTTATGTTATGGTGGACAGGAGTCGAGTGAATGACACGAGTATCGACCCTGCACTACAGGTGGTTTCGCGTATTCGCCTCTCAGTACGTCCAGTTTGTTTAAGGTATCTAACCTCTATTAAACAAAAGAAAGTTTCAAAGAAATGAATAACAGGGCTGAGTGAAGAGAAGTAAACTAATCGTGTGAGAATGGAGAAAATTCGTCCAGTGCGGTGTATGGCGCGCTTGCTTGAGAATCTTACATAACGGTACACGTGTTGCCTGGTATAAGAAGCAGACGCGTCAGAGGAATGTAACGCTACGCCCGTTATAGGGCGGAACAGTCATTATAAGAACGTCGTACGCACGACGATAAATAATCTAGAAAAGAGAATAGAAAAAGACCACGCGCTCGGCCTCGTATGACATGTCCGCATGTGTGTATGGGCTTCTGGTTGTGCCTGGCTAGTTATCGATGACTGCTTTGTCTTTTAAGCTTTTCACAAGATCATTAGCTACGTCGTTGGTGCAATCACGTGGAGAGTGGACTGTCGAGTTCTGTATAGAGGAACGAGTCACGGCGTATAAGGTGATTGTGCTGCTATCGTGGTCTACTAGTATAAGTGAATGTTGATGATGAGGTAGTTGTAGAGGGTGTGGATGTATCTGATATTGAATGCGTGTTAATTCTAGACACGTCTAGATTGTCGTAATCTTGTGCGTGAACCTCTGTGCTGTAACTCTCTTCCATGTCGTTCAAAATATGAAATCAGCCGCTCTATGAATATAGCTACGACTTGGGACAATGCTGCAGTCTCGGTTCTCTACACTATATTAACTTCTCACCTCGCACTGCACCTTACAGTCTGCTGTCTAATCCTGAACGGAATCTCCTCTAATCTACTTCTCTGACTGATTCCATCGTCCATGAGTCCTGTTTTATAGCTGTATGTATGGTCTATCTTCTATGTTAGAATAGGGTTGAATAGTTATTTCTCACGATGGACATTTGGAATATTTGATGAATATCAGCTTTGGAGATACTTCAGTTCTGGTAAGTCTAGTCAGAGAGAATTATAATATTACTTATTTTTTGTTTGTGTTTGCGGTCCTAATTTGTTTTGCTGGTATATATTGTGGCTTTACGTCCGCATTTCTTCAGATGCTGTCATCTGTGCGTGGACACGCATGGTGCGTGACGAACCTAGTGCGGCCACCGGTGTGCTGGGTCGGCTGTACGTTACGTAAACTAAAAATCTAGCTGCGTGGTCTGTACCCAGTGGCCGTGGAAAGGACGCGCTGGGCAGGCGGCCTGGCGTCCGAGCGGTGAATGTCCTGTGCGTTCGTTCCACTGAACGAGAAGGCTCACTGCTGCCCAGTGAAGACTACGTGGAATCTATGAATAGGCAGATATCCCCTCTGACTTTGTTGTAGGGAGCGGAGAAATACTTTCCGGGTCGTCTGCTACCAAGACTGAGCGTAGTGTGGGGAGGGGTACTACTGTACCCGTAGTAGTTAGTTGCCGCGTCCCTACTCATCGTCACTCCTGACAGAGTTCATATGTTTTTGTTACGGATAACTTTTGCTAAAAAGATTACCAGATTAATTCTTATTTTTATAACTTATTTTTTATAGATGGCCTATTCTTTTAGTGGGGTTTATTTGATGATTTTTTGTTAATGAGGTTCATTATTTCCATGATTTAGTTCTTTAACTGTGGTCTCATTTACTCTCTCGGCAATTTGACTGCTGATTTATCATGATTATTTTCCTGAGTTATCTCTTAATATTATGGGGTATTCGTTGTCAGAGATTAGTTGATTTAACTTCACAATTTGTGTAGAATTCATATCGCTTCAATCAATTGACCTTTGTCGTAAGCATATTTATCTAACTTGGCTGGCAATGCAATTGATTCTATTTTATCATCCTCATTAATATATTTTAAAAAAGAATTGTGTAAAAATATTTGCATCGATTGATTATTATATTTATTTACAGTGATTTCACTTTAACATGGTTTTGTCACATGGTTTACGTTTTCAGCGCATTAATGGTATTTGTGGCATTATTGTTGTTTAGTTCGATTGTTCGTCCATTAGTTGCTTTTTGTGGTTCTTTGTATGGTCACAACGCCTTGGACTCTCTTTTGATACCTTAAATTAAGCCCTGAAAAGAGTCCGTTCTTCAATTGGAGATATGTCCTTTACAATATATCTTCTATATATTATCTATATATTATATACCATTAGTGTAATCTTCAATTTTTTCTAGGTCTACGAAAATTAGCATCAACTGTATAGTATAGTTTATTATAGGTATTAGTGAATGAGTATATATATATACTATCTATATATAGATGGTATATATATAATCATAGGACACCTGAGAGGGGAGGAGGAATGCCAGAATCGGCCAGGGGTTGAGTTAGAGAAAAATAGGGAGGCCGATGAGAGAATTGGCTTGGTTCAGTTGGAGACTTTGGCAACAGCGAAGACCATGCAGATCGATCATAAGCGGAGCGAAAGGCCAGAGTTATACAGAAGCTTGTTAGATGTCCACGTATTACGTTTTTAAAAAATAATTATCAGCCTTGGGGCAGTGCCCTACTTCTTAGGATTGGCAACTATCTGCTACGGTAATGTTTCTTACCAAAGGATCTGAGGCGCGGGGGTGAACCGGGCCCCTGACAGCGGTTCGCCAAAGTACCAGCACATATATTTATATCGTATTGAGACTATATACTATATATATATATTAGTTATATATTTAGTTAGTAGTATCTGATAGGTATATATGTAATATAGTACTCTCCTAGCTATATACTATGACGTAGTATTCTATATGAGTAGTATATTTAACTAATTATAGTATGTATAGTATATAGTACGTAGGCCTCTTTCAGGTGACGATTTTGCCGAAAAGGGTCTTATTTTACTAGATACATTGGTCTGTCCCATCTTCATAATCTTTTTTGTTGTTTTTTTTAACCAATAAAGGCATTAAAGTATTAAAGTTGCCAGTATAAGTTTAACTCTATGAATAACTACACGAACTTAAATTAAACAATACTTGGACTTACTTGTTACTTACTTACGTTACTTACTTAGTTACTTAAATCTTACTTACTTTACTTATTTTTTAGTTATTACCCCTTCGAAGGAGTATATTACTTCCGTTATTATATTTGCTAGTGTTTCTTTTGCAGTAAATGGGTAAATTTTGTTTTTCGCTCTCTATTGAAAATTTCTTTTTTTTCTCAAGAAAATTTATACCCAGACGAGAGGATCGTTACTAAATATATATATATAGTAGTTAATATATATACTATAGTATATATATATTGTACGTCTATATTGATATATAATATATAGTATATGTCTTATAGTAGGTATATATATATATAATCAGTATATATATATATATATATATATATTGATATATGTATATTGTATAGTAATCTGGTACTTTGGCGTACAGCGTGTCAGCGGCCCCCGGTTCGCATCTCGCTCAGAATCCTTGGTAGTACGAATTACTAGAGGTTAGTTGGCAATCCTAGAATAGGGCACTGCCTAAAAGGTATAATTTTTTTTTAAATATATATGTGATGTGTAGACCTTCTGTAAATTTGCTGCCTTTCATGCTCCTTAATTGTCGATCTGATGGTTGCTGTTGCTATTCTCAACTGACAAAGGTCCATCTCTTCGGCGTCCTATTTTCGTCTAACTCCAACGCTGGGACTGATTCCTGGCAATTCCTCGCTCCTCCGTCTCTTCTCTCTCAGGTGTGTGCTAGTCGCCTTGCCTGTGATTCACCATTTGTGCATCGCGTGGATGGGCTCTGGTGAAATCTGATGAACGTTGAAAAGGCGGGTGGCCCGGGACGGCATTCTTCCGGAGTGTTTGAGCGAGTGTGGTTCCCGTGCCATGGCCTGTCCCGTCGTTCAAGCTATATTCTCTATATCTTGCAAAGTACTAACGCTTTCCCTTTCAGCTGTTGGAAGCACGCGACATGTCACCCTGTTTCCGAAATAAAGGTATATATATATGATGTTCTAACTAAATTTATTTTGCTTTATTTCTCAGCTGAGATTCTTACAGAAGGTGAAATGCCAACCCCTTGTTCTCCAGAAGCTAAAACTAAATCATCCTCGGCATTCAATGTTGGTCATCTGTGTAATGCAAATAATTCTATTTGCATTGAGGGTTGGCAGGGGCCGAACTTTGGTATTACTTCCTTCGATAATATCGGGTATGCAATGCTTACTGTGTTTCAGTGCATAACGCAAGAAGGTTGGACGGCAATCCTGTACTGGGTAAGTTTATTTTTTCTGTGTATCAAAACCGTAAATAAGGATGATACCTTGTCATTCACTTATCAATAAAAACATCTTCAAATATTAACATGTAGATTAGTGTTTTAAATTTGCAATTTTTCTCTCAGACAAATGATGCGATGGGAAGCTATTTCAACTGGCTGTATTTCGTGCCTCTGATCGTAATTGGATCCTTCTTCATGCTCAATCTCGTCCTTGGTGTGCTTTCCGGGTGAGATTCTTTCTTTTTTTTTCTAATCTCTTTAATTAAGACGATTCCAAATGTAATCACACCATTGGAGTCTATTTGTAAAAGTTAACCATTGAAATTATTATTATTATGATTATTATTATTATTATTATTATTATTATTATTATTATTATTATTATTATTATTATTATTATTATTATTATTATTATTATATGATAACCTTAATTAATAAACTGGTTCTTTCAAATTTTAATTAAGGTACTTTTCTTTTTCTCTCTTCCGAGGTTAATTAAAATTGTTTGACTCTGAACCTCCAACGAGTAAATTAATTAAAATAATTTTAGGAACACTTCTGTATACCAGTATATATAGCCTATATATATACCGGTATATATATATATATATATATATATATATATATATATATATACTCTTTATATAGAACTATATATATATATATATATATATATATATATATGCTGCTATGCTGCTGCTGTATGGGTTGACCTAGCACAGGAATCGTCCTGGCACCTCACCACCACACCACACCACACCACACCACACAACACCACACCACACCATACCACACCACTTACATCATTCATTTTCTCCCATGGCATCGCTGTTCTATATATAGATATATATATATATATATATATATATATATATATATATATATATATATATATATATATATATATATATATATATATATATATATATATATATATATATATATATATATATATATATATTAGAGGTGTAGCGGATAGTGATTTTTCACTATCCGCGGATGCGGATGCGGATAGTTAAAATCACTATCCGCGGATTGCGGATGCGGATAGCGGATAGTTAATTTTAGAGATTTATACAGGAACCATATATATATACGCGTATATATACCGTATATATATATATATATATATATATATATATATATATATATATATATATATATCTGTATATATATATTACTTAAAAATATAAGTAGAGTTTTAGCCACAGGAACTATATATATATATATATACCCGTGTTACCAGAGTGCAGGACGCTTGGACCCAACTCTTTTGCACCCCACAAACCTCTTTCCCAAGCCTCCACCAATTTGGAAAAAGGTTATATATTAATGCTTGAAATTAATAATTCTCAAATTATGGTTCAAAAACAAAAGCTTCTGAAGCCCTTTCAGGGGAGAGTTTGCTTATCTTTTCGTCGTAAATGAGATCTGCACCACTGAAAGACGCTCACTAGCTACACTTGTTGAAGGGCATGCTAAGAATTCCCTGACGACTTCTGCAAGATGTGGAAAATTTTTACAATTATCATTCCACAAGACCAGTGGATTTTTATCTGATTCCAAGCTTTTTCTCTTTTGATATTCTTCGATCAATGATAGAGTGTCTTTTGACACCTGAACAAGACTCTTCATCGCTGCTAGAAGCCAAAAGAACGTTCATGGATTCAGCAATGATCGCTAACAGATGTTAATTGCGTGTCTGTTTGCGTGATCTTTTGCTGGTGATATTTCTGCCTTTAGAAGCATTTCATCACATAGGCATCCTAAATTAATTTTAACCCTCTGTAAAACACGTGGTTCAAGAAATTATGTTTTGTATCTAGGATTCAGAAAAGTTGCTATTGTACATGCGTCATCGTTTTGCAGAGTTTAAAATCTATTATCTATCTTCAGCATGAGTGCTTCTGTCATCCTTGAAAGTCCCTTGCTTTTTAATATTTATATATATATATATATATATATATATATATATATATATATATATATATATATATATATATATATATATATATATATATATATATATATATATATATATAAAATATATATAAGGTAGTGCACACACGTTTCTCATAATTCATAGATGAATACTATCCGCTATCCGCAAAAAATTAATGCGGATGCGGTTGCGGATGCGGATAGTGAAAAATGATGCGGATATCCGCATATGCGGATGCGGATGCGGTTATCCGCTACACCTCTAATATATATATATATATATATATATATATATATATATATATATATATATATATATATATATATTAATACATTTATATAACTCTGTCTATATACTATATATATATATATATATAAATATATATATATATATATATATATATATATATATATATATATATATATATATATATATATATATATATATATGCGGTTATGGATATCGTTATACCTATATATATATATATATATATATATATATATGCAGTAATTTGCCGCCAGAATTTTAACAACTGGTTCTCTGCTTAGTCATAAAAGTTAACTGTCAGTTCGTTTTCATGTTTAGTCAAATAAAGAAAAAAGTTAACCACTGGTTCGTTTTCCTGAATTTTTTTACTACTGATTCGCACGAAATTAACTGACGCGAATGGGCTCCTTCTAATATATATAATATATATATATATATATATATATATATATATATATATATATATATATATATATATATATATATATATATATATATATATAACTATATATATATATATATATATATATATATATATATATATATATATATATATATATATATATATATATATATATATATATATATACCAGCTATATATATATATATATATATATATATATATATATATATATATATATATATATATATATATTTTTATATATATAGAATAAACACACAAAGAACATATACATATTGTAATCTCTAAACAAAGGGTCTGAGGAGGAAAAGGAATTTATTCACTTCAGTCGAAGTTAAGTTTATTTTGTACCCCCTATAGAAAGCCTATAATATATATATATATATATATATATATATATAATAATAATATATATATATATATATATATATATATATATATATATATATATATATATTTATTTATATTTTATTTATATATATAAATTCGCGGACAAATTTAATGCATCACCCGTAAATATAATGTAAACTCTTTCATTTTTGGAAATGTAGAGCTAGGGTTTGGTTTTATTTGGGTCATGCCTAACTTCGGAGTGTATACCGTATGTAACTACACCGTATATGAAACTAAATGGCATAATAAAGACAACCAACCAAATTACGAAATCCCGAAAGTACGTTCATAGGAGAACAAGATGGCAAGACACCAACCAACTAACGAAACAAACCCCTATGCTGTAAGTCGTAGCTTGACAAAGACTGTCACAATGGAAAGACATCGTCAGAGAAGAGGAACGTGCCATAAGAGTTATCACACTGTCGGAAGCAGGCCATTCTCAGAGACAGGTGGCTCAGCAACTCGGGGTAAACCAATCGACGGTCAGTCGAATCCTTCGTCGGTTCAGGGAGACTGGCAGCAACCGTAGACTGACTTGTTGTCAGGGTCGCCCAGTGAGCAACGTCAAGAGAGATAACAGATTCCTCCGTCTGGCAGTGCTTCGTGATCGTTTCCAAACAAGCGTACAACTACAACACAGGCTCCGTGAGGTCAGACATGTGCCCATTTCCGAACGTACAGTGAGAAGACGACAGAATGAACGTGGAGTACGTATTACAAGGTCTGCCATTTCATTTTTCACAAGCGTATGGAGATTGGACACTCACAGATGAGTCGAGGTTCACACTACATGGACCAGATGGACGTCAGCGAATTTGGAGACGTGCAGGTGAGCACTTTTCTGCTTGCAATATCTCCCCAAGGATTCCTTTTGGAGGTGACTCTGTGATGGTGTGGGCAGGCATTTGTTTGGGTGCTCGCATCATATATCGTGAGCAGAGGAACGCTAACGGCTGAAAGGTATGCGGAAGACATCCTCCAAGAGTATATAGTGCCTTTCGCGTCCTTCATTGGCGTCCATTTTTTTTACTCCATGACAACGCCACACAGCACACTGCACAGGTCGTCCAACGGTACCTACAACAGGTAGGGATCAGACTCCTGGCCATTTCTGCGAGGAGCCCGGACATGAATCCCATTGAACATGTTTGGGATTTGTTAGGTAGGCGTGTTCGAGCCCGTGAACATGCTCCGTCCACACTCAGGGAGCTTGCAAACGCTTTGACAACATCCCGCAAGAGACCATCTCCAAGATCATTTCATCAATGCCGAATCGCTTGGAGGAAGTTGGAAGGGCCAGAGGGGTACAACCCATTATTAGACACCTTTATGCTGCATTTCACATTGTAATTTGTAGAATATTGTTGTTGATTAATAAAATCATCATATCCATATTTTTTCGTTTTCTTTATTATGCCATTTAATTCCCTACACACTGTCGTTACATACGGTTTATACATTTATAACCCTGTGCAACACTCCCGAGTTAGGTATGAACCAAATAAAACCAAACCCTAGCCCTACATTTCCCAATATGAAAGAGTTTAAATTATATTTACGGGTGATACATTAAATTTGTATATATATATATATATATATATATATATATATATATAATATATATATATATATATATATATATATATATATATATATATATATATATATATATATATATATATATATATATATATATATATATATATATATATATATATATCGCACACACTTGATACAAGATCATACACTAGAAAGTAATCGTGAGGCTACTTCTTTGGCGTACCCCAAAGTATCACTCTGCGTACCCCCCGGGGTACGCGTACCCCACTTTGGAGACCACTGCTCTAGAGTGTAGAGCAATTAGATGCGATACTAGATAACCGATATTTTAGTTAAAATCGAACATGATGTTTATGTAAACTTACAAAAATTGGTTTACTACTAAAGTATGAAAGGGAAAGTAAGTAAAATATAGTACACCATAGTTGCAAAGTTGAAGAATATTTTTATAAATTTGTGTTTATGTTTGTTCTCATGCTACATCAAGCATGAAAAGGTACTACATTTTTATTCAAAAAGTTCAGCTCTTCTGCGCTGCGAAGTAATTGTCTGTGAGATCGTGATATTTCCCAAGTTATGAATAGAGTCTATTACGAGCAGTTCATCTCCTTAGATAAATTTCCTTCACAGTTCATGTGACTTCAGAAGTATTGCATGTAGGTGATCCGTAAATAGCTAGCCATATGATCGGCAATATACAACCACTGCATCTTGCAGAAGCTGTTGTTGTTGTTAATATCCGTTGATAATGCGGATTGTTAGAGGACCTCATAATCTCACTGACAGATCCATACAGACCGAACCGAATATGAACATCACCAATTATTTCCGGCATAAGGTTATCTTGTTTACCGAATATGAATATCACCAATTATATATCCGGCATGGGTGTATTGTGTTCACCGAATATGAACATCACCAATTATTTCCGGCATAAGGTTATCTTGTTTACCGAATATGAATATCACCAATTATATCCGGCATAAGGTGTATTGTGTTCACCGAATATGAACATCACCAATTATTTCCGGCATAAGGTTATCTTGTTTACCGAATATGAATATCACCAATTATATCCCGGCATGGATGCATTGTGTTCACCGAATATGAACATCACCAATTATTTCCGGCATAAGGTTATCTTGTTTACCGAATATGAATATCACCAATTATATCCGGCATAAAGATTAGCCCTGTGTTCACCGAATATGAACATCACCAATTATTTCCGGCATAAGGGTGTATCTTGTTTACCAAATATGAACATCATCAATTCCTACATAAGGTGTATCTCGTTTTGACTTTGGATTGTCTTGTGTTTTAATAGCGTATTTCAATAAAATAGTACCTCAATTAAAGAACTTATATAACTTTTATCTACATATTGTTTGCAATTGGCCAATTGCGATACGCCTTCATTGGCGCAATTCTACTTCTGTTGACAGGGGGAGTTATTGGTTCACACAGCCAAAAAGAGTATATCTGATGACAATTTTATATTAAATTTATATTTCTTCTGAAACGTTTAAAATAAATCTAACCTACATGGATATTTATAAAAGATGTTAAGGCGTTCCTTTAAATTTTTTTTTTAATTAATTCATTTTGTATCATATATTTTTATTAAACGTTGGGTCTAAGGGCTCAAAGGTTTTTAAAAATTTCATGAACTTTTTTTTTTCTAAAATATAAAGCTTGTGTCTTTAAATAAGATAAGCTCTTCATTTTAAGCAAATTCTTTAACCTAAAATGTTTTAACTACTATCACGATACACCATTTTATACACACACACACACACACACACTCACACACACACTCTCTCACACACACACTCTCTCACACACACACACACACACACACACACACACACACACACACACACACACACACACACACACTCTCACACACACACACAGTGTAAGTTTGTTCTTGTGTAAAGTTGGGAGCGGAAATGAAAGAGGCCGAAATTCTTTTCCACCAAAGAAATCTTGAAGTACAATAGAGAGAAAAAAAACAAAAAACAAAAAAAAACGCCATAGCATTCTTGGGCGCCCTCTTTTTATGCACGTTTCCACACTGGAAAAAACGTGGAGTTTGTTTGTTTGTTTTATCTTTCAATCTTGCATCTGCATCTTAGAAGTAATATTGCAGCTTTAAGTCACTATAACTGACTTTCAAGCTTTCAATATATATATATATATATATATATATATATATATATATATATATATATATATATATATATATATATATATATATATATATATATATATATATATATATATATATATATATATATATATATATATAAATATATAAAATATAAATATTATATATATTTATATATATATATATATATATATATATATATATATATATATATATATATATCTATATATATATAATATATATATATAATATATATATATATATATATATATATATATATACATATTGGAAAATCCTAATATTTTTCTTTCAATAAGCCCAGTGTCAAGGGTGGGTATAGTTCCGATAATAATAATTGGTTCTTAGATTTTTTAGGTCTGATTTTGCTCCCTTCTTTCATATATAGTTTCGCCACTTCGTATAGTCTTCACTTGCTGGAATCGGAACCCCATTAAAGTTATTCATAAAAGATAGTGGAAGACTCGTCCCAACCTCTTATAATTATCATATATCTTGGATTCTTTTTAAAGCTTTCTAATTTGTTTTTATCCGAAAGACTTTGTGATGTTATTTCTCCTAATAGCTACTATGTTATGATGACTTCCATTATTATCACTCGACTTCTTTTTAACTTAGTTTTTTGGCGTTTACGTATTTGAATATCCGTTATTATAATTTATACAGTTTTTAGCTTCCACTTTTTTAGTTGATCAATAGTATTTTTTTTTCTTTTTTTGTGTGCAATTTCTTGAGAGTGTGAGAGTGTGCGAGTGTTTTTGAACTTTCTGAATTATTCATATTTTAGATATTTACTGTAAATATAGGTTTTAGCGTATTTTTAAAATTCCAGGTTTTAAATTTAGGTTTTAGCTTACGAATAACTTTATTCTCGTTTCTCTTTTGGGTTTTGTCTGTTTGTTTCTGTCTGTTGTTCTTTTTTGTTGTTGTGACTGTGTGTGCGTGTATGATGGCGGATTTGCACGGGCGCGGGCTTTCATTTGACTTTACCAACATCCGTGGCTTGCACTCTAACTTTGCATCCGTGGAATACCACCTCTCTAACTCTGATCTTTTGCTCATGTCTGAGACCCAGATGACTAAGAATTCATCCAACTCGTTTAATATATCCAACTATAACTTATTTCATAATTTCCGTCTGAAGGGTGGAGTATGTGCCTATGTATATCGAAACATTCCACAGTCTCGTAAAAGTCCCAGATCTCCATAATGTCGCATTCGGTTTCTATTTTGTGCATAACTCTTTATCTTTTCCTTCTACAATAGTGCGTGCTTCTGCAACTGTTCTCCTAACAGAACAAATTTTCATGCCTTTTTTGATTACCTTACTACTTCTCACGAGACTGTTATATCTTTTCATCCAAATACTGAGGTCCTCTATTTAGGGGATTTCAATGTACACAACACTGAATGGTTGGGGTCCTCTCATACTGATTTAGGTGGGGAGGAAGCCGAATCATTCAACATTCTCAAGATCTGGAGCAACTAATTAAAGAACCAACACACATTCCGGATCGTCCCAACCAATTCTTGAACACTCTTGACCTATGTTTCACCACTAGTCCTTCTCTCTATAAATACTCCACCTTCGCTCCTATCAGTAAATCTGACCACAACCTTATATCTCTTAATTTTAATACTTTCTCTCCAACAGCTCCATCCTGCCCTATGCGTTTTTTTCTGGCACTTTAATCGGGCTGACTGGGGGGGCATTGCGTTGCTTCTACGCTAACTACAATTGGAGTGACTGCTTTGACTCTGAAGACGCTTCGGCTTCCGCCGATAAAGTAGGAGCTGTAATAGTCGATGGGATGAGTAGGTTCATTCCTTCTTCGACTAAATCTTTTCTCCTCAAAATCCATGGTTCGATCGTGCTTGTTCTCTGGCCATTCAGGCTAGAGACAGTGCGTATCGGGTGTGGAAAAATTCTCATTCTCCTATCACTCTCGCTAATTTTCATTCAGCTAGAAATCGTTGCAGGGATACTCTTCGACGAGCAAAGCGGACTTTCATTAAACGAAAGTGCGCTGACCTCCTTGGTTCTCCTACTGACAAATCTTTCTGGCCTCTTGCCAAAAACATCTCTAACAACTTCTGTAAATCATCCTTTCCTCCTCTTATTCGCTCTGATGGTTCTGTTGCTAATACTCCAACTGAAAAGGCCAATCTCTTCGGCCTCCTATTTTCCTCTAACTCAACCATGGACGATTCTGGCATTCCTCTTCCTCCTCCTTCTCCTCTCAGGTGTCCTATGCCTTTGCCTGTGATTACATTTGAACGGGTGCATGGGCTTCTGAAATCTATGAACGTAAGGAAGGCGGGTGGCCCGGATGGCATTCCTCCCCGAGTTTTGAGGGAGTGTGCTTCCGTACTGACCCCGCCCCTCGTTCAACTATATTCTCTATGCCTCAATACTAGCACTTTCCCTCAGTGTTGGAAGCGCGCATATGTCCAACCTATTCCGAAAAAAGGAAGCCGCTCTGATCCTTCTAACTATCGCCCTATAGCTCTAACTTGTATTCTATCTAAGATCTTTGAAACCCTTCTCAACTCTCACTTCTTAGACCATCTGGAATCTCATTCCCTTCTTTCCGATCGCCAGTACGGCTTTCGGCGCTCGAGGTCTACTGGCGATATACTTTCCTATTTAACAGATTTATGGTTTTCCGCCCTTAGGAACTACGGGGAGACTTGCGTGGTGGCGCTTGACATATCCAAAGCATTTGTCCAAGTATGGCACGAGTCACTGCTCTCCAAGCTCCCCTCCTTTGGGTTTCCTCCTTCTCTTTGCTTACTTATG
>JABUQX010138550.1:22500-25000 GCA_015478945.1 Trachelipus rathkii
GTAAAAAAAAATTAAGTTATAAGCATAAAAAGAATAAAAGTTTTTGTGTTATGTTATACAAAATATGACATGAATCAATAGATCAATAGATCAATAGATCACGGGTGGGGTGGGAGGGTAGGGTGGGTGGTTTGATTTACTGATTTACTGCTTTAGGGTATGTAAAAACGTAAATTTTTACGTTATAAACATGAAAAGCGTAAAAATTTTAGTAAAAAATATATTTTAAAAAAAAATAAAATAAAAATAAAAATAATAAAAATTTGAAAATAAATTAAAAAATTTAAATTGAAAACAAAAATTAAACACAAAGAATAAATGTAAAATGAAACTTATAAAATAAAATAGCAAACAATATATTTTAGTTGACGTTTATAAAAAGAAAACGAGATTTTGAAAATAGAAATGTCAGTCTCCAACCTTTAGAAAACGGGTGCTCTTCCTCCAGTCCTATTTATCCTTCCTCTTCTGTGTGCTCTCCAAATTTCATCCTTCTATGTCAATTTTCAATGTTTTGGGGCTCAGCCCCTACACCATGTGAACGTAGCGATACGTAACTTCATGTGTGACGAAGTTACCTTATAAGAAATGTGTATACCGAGTTTCATCTTTCTGTGTCAATTTCCAAGGAATTGGGGCACAGCCCCATCCCTCAATGGGCGTAGCGTCACGTAACCACTGCTGTACAGGGGTCACCTTATAAGAAAGGTGTATACCAAGTTTCATCCTTCTATGATCATTTTCAAGGTATTGGGGCTCAGCCCCCAACACCATGAGGGCGTAGTGTCATCTTACCTCTTCTGTATCGATGTTACATCCTAAGAAAGGTGTATACCAAATTTCATCGTTCTACGATCATTTCTTACTTCGAGGCTGGATGAAGGGTGTATACCAAGTTTCATCATTCTACGGTCATTTCCTATTTTTAGGGGGGCAACACCCCCCTACGGGAATGCATGGCCACGTAACCTCGTCTACGACGAGGTTACGTCACCCCCTACGGGGGTACCAAGTTTGAGAGAGATACCATGTCTCAAACTCTATCCGTTACTAAGTATTGGTCGGTGCGGTGCAGTGCGATAATAATAATAATAATAATAATAATAATAATAATAATAATAATAATAATAATAATAATAATAATAATAATAATAATAATAATAATAATAATAATAATAATAATAATAATAAAAATAATAATAATAATAATAATAATAATAATAATAATAATAATAATAATAATAATAATAATAATAATAATAATAATAATAATACCTTATAAGAAGGGCTTATATCAAGTTTCAGCCTTCTACGTCAATATCCAAGGTTTGGGGGGCCACGTAACCTTGTCTGCGACGAGGTTACGTCACCCCTTATGGGGGTGTCAAGTTTGAGGGAGATACCATGTAGCAAACTCTATCCGTTACTAAGTGAGGTGCGGTGCGGTGCGGTGCTGTGCTGTGCGGTGCGGTGCTTAGCGGTGTGGTGCGGTGCGGTGTGGTGCGGGTCTTGCAGGGCCATATACGGTTATTATATATATATATATATATATATATATATATATATATATATATATATATATATATATATATATATATATATATATATATATATATATATATATATATATATATATTTATTTATTTTTATTTATTTATTTATTTATTTATTATTTATTTATTTATTTATTATTTATTTTATTATTTATTAATTTATTATTTTATTTATTTTTATTGTTTCAATAGATCAATAGATCAATAGATCAATAGATCACGGGTGGGGTGGGGAGGGTAGGTTGGGTGGTTTGATTTACTGATTTACTGATTTACTGCTTTAGGGTATGTAAAATGTAAAAAAAAATTAAGTTATAAGCATAAAAAGAATAAAAGTTTTGTGTTATGTTATACAAAATATGACATGAATCAATAGATCAATAGATCAATAGATCAATAGATCAATAGATGGGAGGATAGGGTGGGTGGTTTGATTTACTGATTTACTGATTTACTGCTTTAGGGTGTGTAAAAACGCAAATTTTTACGTTATAAACATGAAAAGCATAAAATTTTTAGTAAAAAAATGTTTTAAACAAATAAAATTTAAAAAGTAATTAAAAATTTAAATTGAAATCAAAAATTAAACACAAAGAATAAATGTAAAATGAAACTTATAAAATAAATTAGGACAAACTATATATTTTAGTTGACGTTTATAAAAAGAAAACGAGATTTTGAAAATAGAAATGTCAGTCTCCAACCTTTAGAAAACGGGTGCTCTTCCTCCAGTCCTATTTATCCTTCCTCTTCTGTGTGCTCTCCAAATTTCATCCTTCTATGTCAATTTTCAATGTTTTGGGGCTCAGCCCCTACACCATGTGAACGTAGCGATACGTAACTTCGTGTGTGACGAAGTTACCTTATAAGAAAGGTGTATACCGAGTTTCATCTTTCTGTGTCAATTTCCAAGGAATTGGGGCACAGCCCCATCCCTCAATGGGCGT
>JABUQX010138550.1:30000-33171 GCA_015478945.1 Trachelipus rathkii
ATATATATATATATATATATATATATATATATATATATATATATATATATATATATATATATATATATATATAACTGCTATATATATGCTTATATATATATATATATATATATATATATATATATATATACTATATCCCCCTGCTCCTAAATTTATTTATTTATTTCTTTTATTTATTTATTATTTTTACATTTCCTAACTAAAATTTTACAGGGATTCAAAAATATATTTCTTTTCGCTGTAGCTATTGTAGTTTTTGAATATGTTTTTTTATTTTTTACAATTTACTATTATATTTCCGTGCATTCAAACAGTGTATTCCTTTGTACCTATTCTTCAGTTTTTGAATAAGGATCGATGGTAGTTGTGGCTTTAAACCAAATATCATATATATATATATATATATATATGTATAACTTTTATATATATAGTATATATATATATATATATATATATATATATATATATATATATATATATATATATAAAAAGGCTCTATATAATATATATATATATATATATATACCTGTGTTACCAGGTGCAGGACGCTTGGACCCAACTCTTTTGCACCCCACCAACCTCTTTTCCCAGCCTCCACAATTGGAAAATATACAAATTGGAAAAAGGTTATATATATTAATGCTTGAAATTAATAATTCTCAAATTATGCTTCAAAAACAAAAGCTTCTGAGCCCTTTCAGGGGAGAGTTTGCTTCTCTTTTCGTCGTAAATGAGATCTGCACCACTGAAAGACGCTCACTAGCTACACTTGTTGAAGGGCATGCTAAGAATTCCCTGGCGACTTCTGCAAGATGTGGAAAACTTTTACAATTATCACGCCACAAAACCAGTGGATCTTTATCTGATTCCAAGCTTTTTCTCTTTTGATATTCTTCGATCAATGATAGAGTGTCTTTTGACACCTTTGAACAAGACTCTTCATCGCTGCTAGAAGCCAAAAGAACGTTCATGGATTCAGCAATGATATCGCTAACAGATGGTAATTGCGTGTCTGTTTCTGTGATCTTTTGCTTTTTATTGGCTGGTGATATTTCTGCCTTTAGCAGCATTTCATCACATACATCCTAAATTAATTTTAACCCTCTGTAAAACACGTGGTTCAAGAAATTTGGTTTTGTATCTAGGATTTAGAGAAGTTGCTATTGCACATGCGTCATCTATCGTTTTGCAGAGTTTGAAATCTATTATCTATTTCCAGCATGAGTGTTTCTGTCATCTTTGAAAGTCCCCTTATTTTTAATATATATATATATATATATATATATATATATATATATATATATATATATATATATATATATATATATATATATATATATATATATATATATATATATATATATATATATATATATATCAAATTTTTCCATCTAAATAACATATATATATATCTATATAAATATATATATATATATATAAAAATATATATATACTATATATATATATATATATATATATATATATATATATATATATATATATATATATATATATATATATATATATATATATATTTTATATATATATATATATATATAATTTATATATATATATATATATAGTAGCACCTCGCAATAACGGCTACTCGCTTAACGGCGTTTCGCAATAACGGCGCTCTTAACTACTCAGTGTTGTGAGGAAGGAAACGAATGCACGAACGAACAGACGCTATCGCCAAAATACAGTAGATTCAAACTTTCAAAAATTGTCAAAAATTAATGCTGTCAACAAATGCCATTCCATGTTATAAGCAACTTCTACTCGAGAAGAAGGGGCACTCTATCAGACAGACTTCTTTGTTGTCATTCTTCAATAGAGCACCATCGCAAACTTCCACTGAAGTGTTTGTCCTGCCATCAACCTCAGATTCTGCACTAACTACATCACTATCACCGTCTGCAAAGCCAAGGCGGTTGTTTTAGATTCAGATGATAAAGATTAGCCATCCATTGTAATGACGGACGAATAAGTGGCATTCTCAAAATAAAAATATTTATATTTAAAATTTTATATTCCTATTTCTTTTTCAGTTGTAAATCATGTACTGTTGTACCGTACTAAATATATATTTAAAAGTAAACATTGTGCAAATTTTCCTTTCCATCGTTGTTTTATAGTTAGTGTTATTGCACACTTAGTATATATTAGTACATCGTAAGAAGTTTTGCTTGCAGGCACTAGCGAGGCACCAAAAAAGCCTTAATTCGCTTACCGGCGTTTTTCACTTAACGGCGAGGGTCCGGTCCCAATTACGCCGTTATTGTGAGGTACTACTGTATATATATATATATATATATATATATATATATATATATATATATATATATATATATATATATATATATATATATATATATATATATATATATTTATAAAATATTATATATATATATACTTTATATATGCCTATATATATATATATGCTATATATATAAGGTGGTGCACACACACGTTTTCTAAAATTTCCTAGATGAATACTATCCGCTATCCGCCAAAAATTAATGCGGATGCGGATATCCGCGTATATCCGCTACACCTCTAATATATATATATATATATATATATATATATATATATATATATATATATATATATATATATATATATATATATATATATATATATATGAGCTCATGGTAGCTAAGTGGACTGAAGCTAGTCTTTTCTCGTTTAAAGATCGGAATTTTCCTTTCGCTAAAGCGAGAGTTCGAATCTCTTTCTGGCTACCTGAAAACGGACACAAAAAAATTGCTTAGAGTAGGAGATTTTCTGTAATATTTAATTACAGTTTAGGGCATAGGGAATTACACTAACTTCAATATCCACACAACACTAAAAATATAGCCAACACATACAACATATAAAATCCCACTTTCTCTCATGTTTCTAGCTCATTTGGATGTGAAACCACGTCCACGGTGTTAGAATTTTCAAATATGTTGGGCCGAAGCAGGGCTTGCTATCAAAACTAGATAATCTTTCCATTCTAATCCACTTGTAACACAATTTCTCTTGACCAAGACCCTACTGAGGTAGGTAATGAATTCCCCAATTCATGGGATAGAGGTTCGATGGCAACTAACTAACTAAATATATATATATATATATATATATATATATATATATATATATATATCGTTATCACGTTCG
>JABUQX010138551.1:0-12368 GCA_015478945.1 Trachelipus rathkii
CCGGTACTTCGTTCAGTTCAGATTTGGGTGTTTAACCGTTTCACATTTATCATTGAAACGCTTTCACGTTTTTCATTGCCCTTCAAAGGAACTAACAGTGAAAAGTTTCTGGTAAAAATGACAGATGAAGATTACAAGTTTTATGTGGTGAGTATAACATCAAAAGTTTAGACCCAGCTTTAAAGCATTTGCTCAAATACTCAATCCAAACTTAAAATTATATTTAACATCAGTAGGTA
Source organism: Trachelipus rathkii (assembly GCA_015478945.1). Lineage (NCBI taxonomy): Eukaryota > Metazoa > Arthropoda > Malacostraca > Isopoda > Trachelipodidae > Trachelipus > Trachelipus rathkii. Next base: position 240 of record JABUQX010138551.1, read on the forward strand.
GAGATAAAAAAGTGTTTTATAGAATTTTCCATTTTCAGGATCAAAAAACCAACAGGTATGGCTACTGCACTTCTAATTCAAAAAAAGAGTTATTCAAGAAAGTCTTAGTTCAAAGAAAGCTAGGAAACTGGATTCTTCTGAGATGAAATGAAGCTGCTCTTTTCCAGGACTTGAAGAAGAAAGTCCTCAAGTATCTGGAGAAATAGAGAAATCAGATGCTGAAATGTCTGAGTCATTTCCAATTAGTAATGATTCAGATCCTGATTATGTCAAGTTCTGAGCAAAATCGAACAAGGCTACGAATGTTTGCTGAAATGTGTGACGGGTAATTTAAGTAGTTTTGTCATTAAAAGTTAAAAAAAGAAAAAAAAACAATCTTAAAAATCAATGCTTCATTAGACATTGATATATTATATTCATACCAAATTCCAATTGAAAGCTATTTTTCTTATACATAGTACTAAAAATCTCTTTTTCAGGTATCAAATAAGTGATAGAGCTAGTGCAGCTATTGCTTCTGCTACATTGGTAGATTTTGGAGTTATCACCAAAGACAAAATGCAGCATGTTATTGACAAGTAAGTATTTCTATCATACAAATTACTACTAAATACCTTTCTACAATTATTTAGTTATAATTATTATAATTATAATTGCTTTAACACAACAATACCTTTCAGAAATAAATTAAGAAGAAAAAGGGAAAAATTGCGAGCAGAAGCGCAGAAAAAAGAAAAAATCCTGTTCGAAAAGGTCACAGGAATAGGCTTCGATGGCAGGCGAGATGCAACCCTTGTGAATTGTGAAATTAATGGGAAATATCACACTTAAACACTACTGGAGGAGTATTATGTCATCATTGGTGAGCCAGGTAAGTAATACTAAGTATCAAGCACCTATAAATTATGGAAACTAAACTACCTATATTTATAAAATATTCTGTACCTATGTTATTAGAAATTTCTATTTTCAGATGACTTTTACCTTGATCACATCACACCAAAAAGCGCCAAGGGAATAGATGTAGCTCATGGAATATTCAAAACACTACAGGGAACAGAGCTTCAAACAAGACTGAATTTAGCAAAGGCAAATGGAACCAATGTCAATACTGGTCATTCACATGGTTCATTAAATATTTGGAAATGTTTCTAGGAGTTCCATTACAGTGGGATATTTGCATTTTGCATCTAAATGAGTTACCTTTAAGTTTTTAGGAAAAAATGTTATTTCAATAAAAAATGTTCTGAATTTAATTCTGCATCATTTGGTACCTAACTGATCTTATAAAGCATTTATGATTATTTTTGTTTTTAACCCATAAAAATGTCAAAAATTTTACATTTTGAGACACAAACCCAAGTGGGTCAGATAAAAATAATAACCACTGACTTTTTTCTTCATAAATGTGTTTTACAAATTAAAAGCCAGGTATTAGGAGGGGACACTTTTTGATTTGTTAAATTTTTTTATTTTTCAGCCCAACTTAATGTGGATGATTTGGTTTTGTGTGGTGAATCTGAAGAGAGTTTGAGAGGATAGGTAGAGAGATTTGGCAAGGTGTGTAAAAGGAGGGGTTTGAAAGTAAACATAGATAAGAGTAAGGTTATGGTTGTAAGTGAGGACAGTCCTTGGTGTGAAGTTATGTTGGATGGTGAGCAGCTGGAACAAGTGTGTCTGAGTTTATATTGGGATATGTTGGTGAAAAGGGAGCAGTGCTGCAGGAGGTGTAGTAGGAAGTTGTGAATGGCAGGGTGGCTGGTGCAATAAATCGTTGGCACGAGTGATAAGTCTTGAGTGCGCTAGGGTCTTACATGAGGGTATGTTATTTCCTGTGTTGAATGTATAGTAGTGAGACTATGGGGTCGAGATTTGACATTCAATGTGTTCATATGGTCAATCTTAGGGGTGTGTTAGGTGTGAAGGAGTAAATAAGAGAAAGGAATGAGCGTATTAGAGTTATGTGTGGTATAATGGAAGGGTAAATGAGAATAAATACAAGTATGTTGAGATGGTTTGGTCATGTGGAAAGGATGAATGAGTCGGTTGGTTAAACAGATGTATAGTGGTGACGGCTACGGGAGACTGAGAAAAAAAGTTGAGGAGTCAGTAACGAATGTCTGAAGGAAATGTGAGTTTGGCAGAGCGAGAATAAAGGTGCATAGTAGGGTGAATGGAAGGGGGGTTGTGAGGGGGTATGGTTTGTGGCCCACCTGGGCCAGAATGAACCCTACACTTGATGATATACCATAGTGTGAGGGTCCGTCGCGGTCAATTTTCTGACTGGGATGAGTTCTCACTTATAGGTATAGAGGGGGCAGTAGGCTGGGCTTTCTTTCGACTTGTGTCATATTCCTCTACTACATTCTCTTTTCTGATGCATGTTGCACACCTTACCCCAGTCTTGGAGAAAAGAAGGAAAATAATAATAATAATAATATAATAATAATAATAATAATAATAATAATAATAATAATAATAATAATAATAATAATAATAATTATATATATATATATATATATATATATACTGCTCCTCTATAAATATATATATATATATATATATATATATATATATATATGCCTATATATATATATATATATATATATTCTATATATATATATTAGGGATGTACCGATACCAGAAAGGAGGCCGAACCGATACTCTATTTTTAGGTGCCGATACCGATACACGGTATAATAAATACACAGTAATAGATATTTATTATTGCTAGGCAACTCAGGATTTCATTCCCTGCCAATAATACTTAGTCATTTATTTCTTTGGTTGTGCCCAAGTATTTTATTTATAACTTAAAATAGTATCTTTAAGGAAGAATAAATAAATATAATATTAATAACTTTTTATGTTTATTATTATTCAAAAAATATTCATTTCCATTTTCCAGTAAGTATTACAAAGCTTAGCTACATGTTTTAACATGATTATAATTTACAGGAAGATTCTTTAACTAGCTATAATATAAAGAATAAAAATAATGAAGAGAGACCTCAATTAGTCAGCTGAAAAGACAAAATAAAAAAAAACGCCATTACTCAAACATGACATAATAATAATATACTCATTTAAGATAAAGAAAGATATCATTCAATACTCAAATTCAAAAATTCTCAAATTGTGATGCAAAAACATTAAGCTTTCACCAGTATCTGGCAAGAGCCACATACTGTATGTTCCACCTACACTAAAAATAATCACTCTCGACTGATGAGGAGGGGCTGATAAAATATTTGCTTGCAAGCACTAATAATAAAGGCCCATTTCATGCCACCGCATCACAACTACTCCCTTCTTTCCCTTATCACCTTCACCCTTATCCATGATAAACCAATAACCAAATACCGCACAACCAATACAACACCACAACACCAGAGGCACCCTCGAACTACGCTCTGCTACCACTGAAAAAAGTGATAACAGAGAATAGTACTACAAACAACAATTCACACTCACCTCTTGTAGATAGTTCCCATAAATAGAGAGGTCAACTTCTTTATTAAAAAAAACAGATGAAATAAATCGTAACTCTGTGTAATAGTTACAACTTGGTAACTAGAAGAATAAGCTTATATATTTAAATTTAGTATAGAGATAATATGAATAATTTACGTTAGCTAATTAGATCCCAAGATCCTTCCAATACCCAAGAGCTCTTATAGGCGGATCCTTTTCACTAATCAGTCCAACCCTACGTATTACTTGTGCCTTTCCTGTTCCTTATCCGTTATCCAAAAACCCTAAACAACAGTTAACCTTCTAACTTCTATAAACCATCCTTAATAGTCAAAGCTTATATATTCTAGAAGAGAATATATAAGAGGTTATAATAAAAATAACAAAAGCAATAAAAGGCAATTAAATAATAAATAAGAAATAAAGAGTTTGAGAGGATTGGTGGAGAGATTTGGCAGTGTATGTATAAATAATATGAATTATATTTACTGAGTAATAATGGTTGAAAAAGTACGAGTTTATGCGTAAAAAATAAATGAAAATTCTTATCACGAAATCACACAAGATAAAATATGTGAAAGCTTCTTAAACATTAATAATGAATAATAATCATTGTTACAAAGTTAAGCATGATCTATTACTATTATTTGATAACGTTCAGTTAAGTTTCATTACTCATCTTAAATTATACTTAACATAAATCAAAATATGTAAATATTAAAAAAAATATATTTCATTCAGGTTTGTTTGTGTTAAAGTGCTGATCTCGACACCGTGGTACCTGTGTACTGCTATAACAAAAAAAAATTATAGGAAACTTGCAAGATCTTACTTAGGGTTCAAGCTGACCTGTGCCTATGCCGGAGAGGTAAAAAATATAGGGCGAGGGCTATTGTACATAGGTCTAGTTGTGGCGATGGATTGTGCATCATGGTGCTTTAGCCGGCCTATATGGGTCTGGAAACTTTTTTCAGGGCGTCCATTAAGATCCTCAGGGTACGAATTATTAATCAAGTGGGTAAAGACTTATAAGCAAGTCCTCTTGCAACTACCTACAATCTCCCCACATAAATGCATTACAAATTATTATTCATATTATAGGTGAAACCATCAATTTCCCTACAAGTTTGCTTTGTAGGACATTTTGTTTCTTTTTCGCTGATTACTATATTCCGCATTAAAAAAATGTTCATTGGGTGTAGGATGTTTCTTATGTCAAGTGTTTATAAAATGGAGAGTGTCCTGTTTTGTACGAGCTATGAAAATAATATACGGTTACCTAGTATATAGGAAAATATAAGTGTGGTTTTCATAGTATGACGTATTTTATAGGCTCCATCCTAGCATTGCAGAGAAACCTATGGACATTTTTTATATGGGTTTGGTTAATCCAACCCAATATAAAAAGGGTCTATAGGTTTTCTCTGCAAGGTTAATGGGGATCCTTAAATGTCCATAGCTATGAAACTACATATTTTTACTTATATAACGAGTAGTTTTCAATAGCTTGATCAAAAGGAAACCCATTAAATCTTACAAAGAAACCTATAACATTTTTTACAATGGGAAGATAAAGTAAGCGAAGAATTCCTTTAAGCAACTTGTAGGAAAATGATGGTTTTCACAATATAATATATTGTAATAATTGTTTGCTTACACTCGATTACATACATACATGCACATCATCGTAGGAAATATTTTAAGAAAAAAATTTCAATTTATTTTTTATTAATTTCATCTTAACTATATAATATAATAAAAAACCGTATATATAAATGACTAGACAATTATAAAAAATAGAGTAATATCCTGTTTATAAATTGGAATAGATTTTGTTTAATGTAATATTTTTTTTTTATTAATTTTGGTAGGTATATTAAGATGATGCACATGAAAATTATACTTGGGTAGGATGATTGATATATATATATATAATATTATATATAGTAGTGATCTATATTAGGGTATTAGTAGTGTTTTATTATATTATTATAATATACAGTATATATTTTTCTTTTATTATATATTATATTTCTTTTAGGTATAGGTATAATATATTTTATTTTGCATATTAATTTTTAGTATATTATATTATATAATATATATATTATATATTATATATATTATGTAGTATATATATATATGGGTTGGTTGTTTTCATGTATATATATATAATATATACTATTGATACTGTATTTATAGTAGTTAGAAATGATGTGCCGAGACTATTTCGTAAGTATCGGTGATACGGGACTCCTAGTCAGCGGATGTACCGAATATTTCGGTAATTCGTGACTTTCTTTTGTGCCGCAACTCATTCCGGGCCGATATATTTGATTAGTTTTAATAAACATATATTATTGACTCTGGGTTTTCAGTACGTATAGAGGTGTAAGTGTTATTTGTTCAATTTAAAACATTGAAGATTTAGAAAATCTTAATTGTTCCAAAAAATTAAAAAATAAGCCAATTTTTGGTAGCCCAATTATGGCGAATCTTTGGTTATGCATAATTCCCTAATGTAAGGGCCTTGTGTGACTATTTTTTTTTTCTCTAATAATGGCGCTCATTTAAGCTAATAGATGAATTGTGTTCCTAATTAGTGGAATGACGTGTGGAGATTGTATCATGGACCCGAAGAGCATTCTATTGGTGATGCGCTTGCGATTTCTTGCAGCTGTTGTTGTGTTGGAGGGAGATGGTGTCATTGGCCTAACTTCAATTTTCATGTTTATTCAATCTCTGCAAACTATGTCATCCTCTCCACTCTCCGATTCAAGTATTATGTCAGAAATCTGTTCAAAGATATTCTTATTCTTGTCTCTTGCAGACATACTGCCATATTCCCTCTCTCTCATCTTCACCAATTTTCATGTCCATCTCACCGGCACGTCCTGCAAAAGCTTAAAAATTTTACATGATGCAGTCTGCAATTCGTCTAACATCATGCCATTTTAACTTTCCATTTCCATCAGACGTCTTTCTACACGCTGGATCCAGAACTTTATCGCAATATGTTCTCTTTCATACAGTCATTCTTTCTTGCACCTGAAGTTCGATTATATACATCAAAGAGGCTCCTGCCATCAAAGACTTGATACTTCGCGAGTACCACAGATATAATATTTCATGCCTGAAACTTTTTGTTACCATAAATACTGTATGAGTACATAATTGAATATTTTATATCATATGGCATACATTATTCCATTATTACTTTGATGGACTCATTTGAGCAACTAATACACTACCAATAATCGGCATTAAACGTGAAAGTATATACAGTGTTACATCGCCCAGTGATTCTATCCTTTTACCATTATTATAATGCTATAAATCTTATTTATTATAAATAGGCAATTAAAAGATCAAATAAGTTTTCCATGTGGTATCATTGTAATTAGACTTCGTATTGATGAGACTAGAAATCAAAGAATAAAAAAAGTTTATATGTAGAGTTTCTATGTGTATAAAATTCTTTTGTGTGTAAGTTATTACATTTTATTTCTTAGATCTTGCGATTTATCAATAAGTCTATAATTTATTACATACATGAATAGCATATATGATCAGATAATTAAATAATTGGTAATGTTTGAGCATTGGGATAGGTATAATGATCATGAATTTAAGATCTCTACTGACTATATTTTACTGCTGACGATATACGATTCATCTCACCGAGGTGGTAGGTTGAGCGTGTGAGTATAAGCAGTGATAAGGCTTTGAAGGTTCCCATTTTCAACTTCTTTAATGGATTGTGTGTTAAAGAGAAATTTGTGCATCAAAATATGCGGTCATGACACGAGCAAAAGTCGAGAAGAGAGGCTGAGATAGATAGAGGCCGAGAAGTTCCATTCTTCTACTCGACGCTGAGGCACAGTGTATCTGAATATTGTTCATCATCGAGGAGTTAGGGCTTAGGAGGTATAATGGAGGGCTGAGCAATGATACGGATTCATATCAGAATAAAACTAATTATTACCACATTTATGTAGATTTGCCATAAACTTTGGACCAGTGAACGTACATATGATTATTTATTTATCTTCTTTCAAATTAGTGGAGTGGAAAAACACCGAAAATAATTATATTATTGAATTAGTAAAAACTAGCATATAATAATATCTTTCAGCCCAATACCGTTCATGCAGCGAAAGTTGAAAGAGTATTTAAGAAACTAGGAGGAAATATTTAATTAGTCCACAAAGTAAATTTATATAGGTTATTCCTCCTACATTGAAATGATAAGAACTGCTAAATGATTCTGTATAATTTTATTATTTATTTACGGGGGGATGCAGCGTGGTAGTAGTGTGCATTTATTTAACACTGAGTAAAGCTTAATTTAGTCAGATATGAGATGGTTTTAAGGATTAATATCATTAGATCTTACGCCCAACACGTAGTGTTATTCGAAGATTTTCATTTAAGTTGTTATTATGTAGTAAGATGTGAATGTTTGCAAGTAAGTATTGTATCTCCAAGTCGGAACGAATGGAAGAATAGATTATAGTTTTGTTACATCTTTTGCGGCGATGAATTGCGGCGAGAACATCCTGGTAAACACATAGTGTGTAGAATTAATTATTCTATTGGAGTCGAGGTAGTTTACGCAGAATAGTACTTGATTATACAGTTCGAGTGCATTTGTGTGTTGTGTAAGTGCTTGATGTTCCATCAAGAGAGTACATGCTAGTGTATGTTTGCTCAGTATGCTAACAGTCGCATTGTGAGTAGTATGTTGTGGGTTCGAGAGCGACATCGGATCTGATCAGTAGGTTTATGGATATTTTTTGATCGTCATTATTCTCGTAATGAGAAGTGAGTCTTAGATCATCATTGTTAGTTTATTGGGATAATATAGTCAGGGTAGTAGTTTTAGTTTGTGGGTATGTATTAAGTAATATTAATTAATTATATATATATATAATCATATATATTATATATATATAATTATTTACTATATATATATATATATATATTATATATATTTATTATATATATTATTTATATATATATATATTAATATATATTATTATATATATATACTATATATATATATTATATATTTTAATATATATTATTATATTAGGTATATAATGAAGAGAGATGAGAAAATCAAATTCGCAATAGATTAATGATACAATGTCTTTTTATAGATATAATGTTTAAACATATAAACATATATGATTAATTAGAGTAATATGGGACACAAGTGAATGTAATTAGAAAGGATTGGGTTTTAAGTTTAATGTATAAACATATACCTACGTAATGGTAACTTAGCAACTTTCTCTTTCGTATTTTAACGATACAATCTATCATGTGCATAGCGTCCTTGGAATATTCACCTCATTTATAAGATCTACAACCACATAGTCTGGATCATCATATTGATATCCCATCTTAGCTCACTGTATACAACGTCCCTTTTACCATATTAGAACTTTTAGAATCTTGATGGATTAGTCAGGTTCACTCCTGCTCATTACAACTAACATCGCCTAGGTTATCCGAAATTTTCCTTAGGTGAAATATTAGTAAGCTAGTAGCACACTTTAATATCATCATTATCTACATATTCCATTAGAGAATGAAAAACTCGACTAGCAGTTTCCTGTACATAATGTTAGTCTTAGATTCTACTGGCTTTAACCTGTTCCCTTTATATATCATAGTAAATTCTGGTGCTAAACATCTGAAAAAGCATTACCACGCTCTTGCCTCTATAACATAGATATTATTTAACAGTCATTGTTTAGTAAGCAAAGGCAGCAATCTACGTAGTAGAGAGCATGTTCCGTATTTTTAGTTATATTGAGGCCATTCAAATGTTTCTATCTAGCATTTTTTTTCTTCCTCGTCTACTTATATATTCTATTATTTTACTCCATGACCAGGAAACGTTATGATAAGACATATATAAGCTGAGGAAGGCATTATCTTCAGCCATCATTGGTCCTAGGGCCTTCACTTAAAAATTGTTATTTCAATCAAACATAATGTTATCTTATGTGTAGTTTGGATGAGATAAGATGATGTATTTCTCTATCAGTACAAAGTTTGGGTTTTATTACAAGTACGATGTTCCTTAACTAGGTCACTTTGTCACGTCATTCCTCTTTTGGTCCAGTGATCCTTTGCCCGCCCGGCTGTCCCAAATAGCACAGGAAGCGGGGATATTTGGTGAAACCTGCTTGCTGACGGAGCAAAAAATGTTAACCATTTTGAGGTCGACGCATATTACCATCCATGTACCCTGATATTGTAGCCCATTCCAAACTGTCTTGATTTTTGATACTCCTCTCTCATCCATACCGATACCCTAACCTGACCGAAGCCATACCTGTTGCCGTTTGTGTAAACAAACACCACTTAAAACTGCTCTTGGAAGTGTCAATAAACAGTCGCCACTCACACTGCATCGTATGCCGGGGAGTCCATAGCCAGTTTTAGGAGTGCAACATCACAAGGTTACACTGACTGGAGAGCTCCCGCAGCTCTCTGCTCTCTGTTCCGATAAAATGTAGCTCTTGTCCCATGGTCCCCCAGTAGTCATTTTTCATGCAACCTCAGCCAACAAGCTCAGGACAACTTCTCGGCCCAATAAAACTCTCATACAAGATCGTTCAGTTCACCCTGTTTGAACAATGACGGACCATCCGACTGTATTTAAGATGGATGATATACATCATCCAGGTCATTGGCATCCATCATGTGGGACGCTACTAACAGTTACCACCACTGCTTTTCCGGAAATATCTGATCCATAGCAGTATAACTTATTGCTTGCTAACTATATATATTTAGTTGAATATATGCGTTGAAGGTAAAACGTCCCTATACAGCCTACGTCAGATGCCGCACATGTAAATTATTGCTCATTCTTTTAGGGATATGCAAAAAATAGGGATCCATGATTGCACGAAAACGGAATGTGATTACATTAGCTAATGTCCGATCTGTTATAAATATTATGGATCTGAGAGCAGAGGAGTGTGTTTTCATGCACGCGCCTGTGGTTATCGGAGTACAACGTAATATAGCATCCATAGGCGACTCAGGGGCCATTATCAATCAGAGTCACTACTTTTTGACCAGCAACCGTATATACATATAGTCTTACATGACACTTTTTCTCGGCTGAGACAGCAGTGTTAGTATGGGAGTTCTATGTTGTATTTTTAATATTTTTTATTCTCCGCTCATAAACTAGTGTTAGATAGATACCTGAATATCTAGTATATTTATATACTATTATACGTCTTGGAGAGGATTTAGGCGACCAAGGTCAGTTCCGTTCGGTCTTTCTGCGGCCCTGCCTGACCGATAGCCGGAAGTGTGAGTCATTCGGCCGAAGAGCATTCGACGGGTGCTTTCGAGCGGTCTCCGAATACTTTTTCATTTAATATCAGGCCGCGAGATATGACGGTATATGTACGATGGGGGAGTAGGGGTGACTTCGCGCTTTGAATCGCCGCGAGGCAGAGATGGACGAATGAGAAAGGCCCGAAAGCGGAATCACCGGGGCCGGCAGTTGGCGGTGGCGGGTGGCGGAAACCATGCAGGATACTACTCGTTCAAGGGGATCGCGAGCCCCAGCCGCTACGGTGCGCGCGGCCAGGCGGATCCCAAGACCGCGCGAGCGAAACGCAGGGTGTTTGTGCGAGAGAGAACAAAGGGCGGTAGGGGTATATGTAGGGGTTAGAAAGGGGGGGGGGGTAGGGTAACCAATGTGGCATGCACTCAACATAAGGAAAAGAGATGGAGGGTAAAAGCGATAGGGGCTAGAAGAAGGGGGAGGGGTAATGGTGTTGTGTGTGTGGTATTGCAACTTGTGCAACTTTGCAACATTTGCAACATTTGCACTTCTGCTTCTCGTACTGGTTACTACTTATATATATATATATATATAATATATATATTTAATATATACTATAAATATATATACTATATATTATATATATATTATATAATTATAATACTAATATATATATATATCTTTATATATATTATATATAATATTATATATATAATATATGTATATATTATATAAATATATTAATAATATATATATTATATATATATATATATATATATTATTATTATATAATATATATTATTAATATATATATATCAATAATATATATATTATAAATATATATATATCTATATAATACTAACTATAATATACTATATTATATATAATAATATATATATAGTTAATATATATATTATATTATATATATATATATACTATATATATATTATATATATATATATATATATATATATATATATATATATATTTATATATTATATATATATATATATATAATACAGGAAATTGAGGGAATATATATTTATATATACTTATATTTATATATATATATATATATACTATATATATATATATATATATATATTATATATATATATATATATTATCGAAATATTTATATATACTTATATATCACTATAATTATATATATATATAAATATATATATAATATATATATTATAGATATTATATATTATATATTATATATTATATAATATTATATATATATATATATTTAATATATATATATTTTATTTATATATATATTTATTATATATTAATTATATATATTAATATATATATTATATTAT
>JABUQX010138552.1:0-2500 GCA_015478945.1 Trachelipus rathkii
ATTGTTTATCTTAACATATAGTATATTTTGAACGAAGAAATTAATAGGTACGATCTAGTGGCTCTATAGCGGAGAGCACCAAAAGAAGTCACAAATTTCGGTGGCCATCAGTTACCGATAGTTTCCGCAAGTGAGTGCGGATACCCGCAGATCGAGAAATTGTCCTTGGTTATGCCACATATAATAGCCACTTGATAATTTGTTCGTCATATATTATATGACTTTTCTTTCGAGTCACCAAAGTGACGATATGATAATTTTATTTGGAATACGCCACCTATATAACTCATATTGCCCTATTGTATCTCTGAGTTGCTGTTGAAACCCGATAGTGGATTTGCTTTTCTTAGCAGAGATTGGACTGGTTGGAATATTAGTCCCCCTTTTAAGGACCAATTATATAATATTTTAATATCACAGGATGAGTAATGGTTTTAAAATTATATATATATAATTTCTATTATTTTGAGAAATATATAATAATATATATTATACATTTTAATGTAGTAAGGAAAAAGTAAAATGTTTTTGAAAATATAATAACGCATTGCCATTAATATAATATGTATATTTATTTATTATTATTCAACCCAATTCAATATTCTCTATGCATAATTTTATATTTGATAAGACTAAATTTATCAAAAATAATGATATCATAAAAATATTTTTATAAATATTATTTGTCGTATTATGTTTTTGAAATTCTATACTTTTGAATTTACATTTTAAACTTATATATATTTATTGTTATCTTAGATTTACTCATTCAGAAGTGTAAAACTTACGTTGTCACAAATTTACATCATATATAGTACCAAATTTCTACCTTACGTCAGAAAATTCAAGCCTCACTAATTTATATTACTATATAATTTATTTTAAAACGAGGTAATTTATATTAGATTTTGCTCGAATTCTATTGATATTAATATTTAATTTTATAGATAATATATAATAGTAATATATATATAACGGGCTTTTCGTTTTCACAAAAATATTAATTTTTTCTTTCCATACAGCAAAATTTGAAAGCATAGAAAAGTTAATTTTATTTTTATTTTTTTTTAGATATAAAAAGCGAAACGAATTTTGCTCAACACTGGTGTCCGCGAACCCGTCATCTAGACGGCATCTAAATCCGAAGAGATAATAATAATTTCCCGACCGATGATGGAGGTCGGTGATAGCCGACCTCGGCGGTCTAAAGCGTTTATATATCCAGAGGCCGTAGATATTTTTAGTATCGAAATAAGAAAGAATACTTAATCATTTACCTTCATAGATATGGCCCTAGTAATATTTTCATATTTCATTCCCCGTAAGAATCTGGCGAAAGAGGGGTTTATTATTATATTTAACTTGCAGACTAATAACATAATGAACACGCATCCACAGCCTTCATGATAGCGAAACATAGGAACTTAATCTCCCCTGCTGGTTTTCGAGACGCTCAAACTCTTGCTTACGGAGCTGACGGAATATTTAGTAAATACTAGCGTTCAACTGTTGACCACTCTAAGGGAGCTACGAAGAGACAAGTTTGACAAATCTCTCGATTTTAGGAGAGAGCATAATAAGGGATTGCTATCCTCCACTCAGAATAAAGCATGAAGTCTCACTACCCTGCAAGTAATGTTCTCTTATTTCCTAGCACGTCGGTGGACGTAATATATAATAGGCGGCGAGAGAAATATTTACCTGATAATTAAATAAGTGGAGAAAAGAAAATAACTATAGGCACATATCGAGATATAAATAAATTAATTAATAATACACTTAATAATCCGATGCCGAGAGAATATAGAATAAGAACAGCGCACACCAGCGGCAAATCATAGAGATGTGATGTTCAGATGTTATAATGGAGGATGAATGAATCACACTAAGAGACGATGGTTCAGAAAATCACGAACTGTATATATAATAAATTATTAACTATTAACAATTATGTAACAAGAGAACATATAAAATTTATTTTGAGATAATTAAAAAGAGATTTTCGGAATAGTACTAACTGCACCTTAACTCTAGGCAATACGCCAATAATATAATAATAATAATAATAATAATAATAATAAATAATAAATAATAATAATAATAACACACATCGAACATATAAAGTGAAATAATATTAGACTCACATGATGCAGTAGAGAAAATACCCCGATTAAATTATCAGTAACTTTATATTCAATTGGTTGCCTAATTAATAATGAGTGTATAGAAGAAAGAGACACACATCTCACCAGAAAATATTAGCGGAGGGCCGGAAGTTACTTACATATATATTATTGACAACTTATGACAGGAGAAATATTAAAGGAGAATATATAACGCATAGTAAAGTTTAGGAGATGGAGAGGGATATGAATTTTCTCATTATATAAATTTAAAGCATACGAATGACATCAATAATAGAACATTCATGAAATAAAATCATATAGAGAGGAAGAAATAAAAGAAAACGAACGACGAATACACACAGTTGTGGAACAGA
>JABUQX010138552.1:12500-15000 GCA_015478945.1 Trachelipus rathkii
GCACCCATCAAACCCAAGTCCAACAAGCTTACTCATATTTAAATTGTATATATCTCGTGTAGTAGACAATATAGCTCTTGCTATATCTTCAGCTTTCAGTTTTTCAAGAGGAGTAAAGCCTAGAAATTCTTCACGTACATTGAGATCCTTATCAACGAAGCGAACACCAATCGATAACTGTTCTGTCCCGGATATGTCTGCTGTCTCGTCTGCTAAAAGGGAGAAATATTCACAATTGTTTACTTCATTCACAATTTGATTACATATCAACTTTCCACAAATAAATATAAGTTCATTCTGAATCATATGTGATGTGTATTTGGCCTTTGCTCCGCTTGATTTCAAATGTTCCACAAGAACAACATCTCCAGCTTCTACTCTGAATTTAAGCAAATCGGAAAAATTGCCGGTATTTGCAGTGCTACCTCGAATAGCGATATCATGGGTGCCACAAAATATTAAGGTAGAAATTATAGGTACCAATTTTTGCCTATTTTTTGAATAAATAAGTGCTCAGCAACATGCAGTTGTTCAGTTACACTAACACACTTATTTAATATTATTCGTTTGAAATTCTTTATTGCTACTCAGTTACACTAACATGCTTATTTAATATTATTCGTTTGAAATTCTTTGCTGCTACTGAGGCATCTTTATGCCATTCTGAATTTACATGGGCTTTAGCACGTGAATGCATGTCTTTATATTTTCTAAATGGTTTTACGATAAATGAGCCAAATATACCTCTTTTGATAGAAGGTCTAAATAAGACACACAATCTACAAAACGGTCCTTTCAATATTTTAGAATACGCTAGCCAAGAATTGTGCAGATCTAGCCATTCATAAAGAAAAGGCCTCTTTCCCTCTTCAACATCTTTAAAATTGTACGTAATTGGTGGTTTGTACGGTTTCGTTAATAAGTCAAACTTTAATTCATCTTTAATATTGGTTCCAATTATGTAATTTCCAATATCCAGGACATTTTCCTCTTGGTACGTTATATCCCAAGTAGCAACACTACTAAATTTAGTATCATTAACAGGATTGGCCTCAATACCACTTGAATTATCATCGACATTACTAGAACTACCACTAAATGAGTTCGTAGTTTGTTCAATCACAAGTGAATTACTGTTATCAATCCTAGGCCTTTTAATTATAAACTTATCCATATTTCAGTATTACTTTGTCAGATAATAATAATAATAATATTTTACCCAACCCCGCTACTTCTTTCGGCTTCTCAAGCACACAAGCAGTTACCTCGCTTCCCACGCCTATTTGCAAACTTTTCTTCCCATCAACAGTTCTCAGTATCTCATCGTACAATTCCTATTATGATGTAGAGCAAATAAAAAACTATTATGCATCTAAAGTCTTAATACCTCATTTAAAAAATATATATAGAATTCAGAATTATTTTCAAACGTGTTACGATTCTCGGATTGGGGCAACAACGAATGTATGGATGGGGGTATACATTAGCTCAAGATTAAACGAATCTCCTAAACATGGGATATATATATATATATATATATATATTTATATATATATGGGGAAAACAACTAACTAACTATATATATATATATATATATATATATATATATATATACAGAGATAGGCATTAAATATACTTTATGTATTTATATACTATATATATATATACTATATATATATATGCACATACTATATTAGTGATGGGACGATTATGAAATTTTGCCGATGACGATGAAGATGACGATTATAATAAATTTTGCCGATGACGATGCCGATGACGATGACAATGACGATGACGATGACGATTAATTGAAAAATACTATCTCCAAAAAGATCAACTTCTTACTCTCTCAATATATATATATATATATATATATATATATATATATATATATATATATATATATATATATATATATATATATATATATATAGCATACATATATATATATATATATATATATATATATATATATATAACAAGTCGTAGGGATTCAAGCCCCGAAATTTTAAGCGATCAAAATTTTTGATTCCTTAAGTCTAATAATAATAATAATAATAATAATAATAATAATAATAATAATAATAATAATAATAATAATAATAATAATAATAATAATAATAATAATAATAATAATAATAATAATAATAATAATAATAATAATAATAATAATAATAATAATAATAATAATAATAATAATAATAATAATAATTAATGAAAATGAAAAGTAATTTATTAATGGAAATGAGGAGACATGTTTGTGGTGGTTAAAGGTGTATAATATATAATATATAATATGTAATATATAATATATATATATATATATATATATATATGTATATATATTAATATATATACTCTCTCTCTCTATATAATAACATATATATATATATATATATATATATATATATATATATACTTAAGATATATATATATGTATTTCTATATATATACCATATAAATAGATGGATATACATTATAAAAATATATATGCACATAT
>JABUQX010138552.1:20000-27655 GCA_015478945.1 Trachelipus rathkii
GTTTATAACTTACAAATTTACATTTTTACATACCCTAAATCAGTAAATCAGTAAATCAAACCACCATCCAGCCACCCTCCTGTCCAATCGTGATCTATTGATCTATTGATCTATTGATTCAAGTCAAATTTTTTACTAAAATTATCATGTTTTACATACCCTAAATCAGTAAATCAAACCACCATCCAACCACCCTCCTGTCCAATCGTGATCTATTGATCTATTGATCTATTGATTCAAGTCAAATTTTTACTAAAATTATCATGTTTTACATACCCTAAATCAGTAATCAAACCACCATCCAACCACCCTCCTGTCCAATCGTGATCTAGTGATCTATTGATCTATTGATCTATTGATCTTTGATCTATTGATCTATTGATTCAAGTCAAATTTTTACTAAAATTTCTGCTAGAAAATCAGTAGGTGATAAATCAGCTGACTATTCCACCACCCTCCTGTCCATCCTTGATCTATTGATCTATTGATCTATCGATTCAAGTCACATTTCGAGTATCATTTTGGATAAACATAACATAAAATCAAGTTCTTTATACAAAGATCAATGAGTATACTCTAACGTAACAAAGTTTCCACATTAATAAAGCTAACATAGCATCATCTGAACTATGAATATAATACACAATGACAAACCTGACACGCCTTAAACATGAATAAACTGTTAACGTTAACAAAGTTCCACACTTAACAACAGTAAAGTAACTAACATAGCATACAAAAAACGTAACTTATTCACACTTTGTCAAGCATATCTCTAACATAACAATGTCAATTTAAATTATTTTAATCTTTAACTAAAATTTATCACAACATTGGTTAATTATCATACAGAGCAGCGAAAGTATGCTAACGTAACAAAGTTTCCACATCAATAAAGCTAACATATCGTTACATGAACTAAGAAAATAATGTACAAAGACAAACCTAACACAACTTACACACGAATAAACTGTTAACATTAACAAAGTTCCACACTTAACACCAGTAAAGTAACTAGCATGGTATGCAAAACGTAACCTATTCTTACTTTTTCAAGCATATCTCTAACATATTAACGTTAATCTTACACTGGCACAGTAACATTTAACTAAAATTTATCACAACATTGGTTAATTATACTGATCAACGAATATACTCTAACGTAATAAAGTTTCCACATCAATAAAACTAACATAGCGTAACATGAACTAAGAAAATAATGTACAAAGACAAACCCTAGCAGAACTTTACGAATAAACTAGTAAGCATTAACAAAGTTCCACATAGCACCAGTAAAGTAACTAACATTGCATGCAAAGCGTAACCTATTCTTACTTTTTCAAGCATACATATTAACGTTAATCTTACACTGACACAGTAACATTTAGCAAAAAATTTATCATAACCTTGGTCGATTATCATACTGATCAACGAATATATACTCTAACGTAATAAAGTTTCAACATCAATAAAGCTAACATAGCAGTAACATGAACTGAAAATAATGTACAAGACAAACCTAACACAACACACGAATAAACTGTGCACATTAACAAATCCATAACACAATAAAAGTAACTAACATTGCATGCAAAGCGTAACCTATTCTTACTTTTCAAGCATATTTCTAACATATTAACGTTAATCTTACAAGACACAGTAACATTTAGCAAAAAATGAATCACAATCTTGACCGATTATCATACAGACCAACGACTATAGGCTAACGTAAAGTTTTTACATTATCATAGTAATATTTAACAAAAATTTATCATAGCCTTACCTAAATATCATAATCCCCAGCAAATAGTTGCAAACATAACAAAGTTTACGAAAAACTGTAAACATAAAGTTTTATCCAAACATAACATAAAAATAAGTTCTTTGAATAAAATATCATAATAAAGTGTAATAGTTTACCGAATTTAAAGCAGTAAATCAGTAAATCAGTAAATCAAACCACCCGTCCCCTCCCCGCCCCTCCTACCCATTCCGTCCATGACCTTTTGATCTTTCGATCTTTTCGATCTAATGATTCAGGTCACATATCGAGTACCATTTCGGATAAAATAGTACAATAAGTTCTTTTATATACTAATCAACGAATATAATACTAACGGCAACGGCTCTTTTCATTAATAGCTAACACGCTTTTTACCAGAACTAGAATATATGCTGTGTGACAAACCCTAACACACCTTACACTTTGAATAAACTACTAACATTAACAAAGTTCCATACTTAACAACACTAAAGTACCTAACACAGCGTACAAAACGTAACCTATTCACACTTTTTCAAGCATATCTCTAACATATCATTGTTAATTTTACATTAACACTATTGATTTACGTCGCATTTCGAGTATCATTTCGGATAAACATAGCACAAAAATGAGTTCTTTATATTCTAACCAGCGAATATATGCTAACATAACAATGTTTTCACATTAATAAAGCTAACATAGCATCATATGAACTAAGAAAATAATGTACAACGACAAACTTAGCACAACTTACGCACTAATAAACAGTTAACATTAACAAAGTTCCACACTTAACACCAGTAAAGTAACTAGCATTGCATACAAAACGTAACCTATTCATACTTTTTCCAAGCATATCTCTAACATATTAACGTTAATTTTACATTGACACAGTAATATTTAACAAAAATTTATCATAACCACGTCTAATTATCATACAGGCTAACGAATAACTGTAAACATAACAAAGTTTTATCCAAACATAACATAAAAATAAGGTCTTTGAATAAAATATCATAGTAAATTGTAATAGTTTAGTAATTAAGGAAAAAATAAAGTCTTTCAGTAAAATCAAACCATCAACCCCTCCCCACCCCTCCCACCATGACCTTTTAATCTATTGATCTATTGATCCATGTCATATTTCGAGTATCATTTCGACTAAACATAACACAAAAATAAGTTTTTTATATACTAACCATCGAATATATGCTAACGTAACAAAGTTTTTACATTAATAAAGCTAACATAACATAACCTGAACTAAGAATATAATGTACAACGACAAACCTAACACACCATACGTACGAATAAACTACTAACATTAACAAACTTCCGCACTTAACAACAGTAAAGTACCTAACACTTCGTACAAAAACGTAACCTATTCCCACTTTTTTTCAAGCATATCTCTAACATATCAATGTTAATTTACATTAACATCGTAATATTTAACAAAATTTAACATAACCCTGTCTAATCATCATACTGACAACGAATATAATGCTAACATAATACATCAACTTCGTCATATTTAACAAAAATTCATCGTACATCCTCTAAATATCATAGTCCCCAACGAATAATTGCAAAGACAACAAAGTTTTAACCAAACATAACATAAAAATAAAAAAAAATTTATCCTGACATAACATAAAAATAAGTTCTTTGAATAAAATATCAGTACAGAGCGATAGTTTACTGATTTTAAAGCCGTAAATGAGTAAATCAGTAAATCAAACCATCCATCCCAGCAGTCCCTACCCACCTGATACCTATGATCTATTGAACTATTGATTAAGTCATATTTCGAGTATCATATTGGATAAAAAACATAAAAATAAGTTCTTATATACAGACCTACGAATATATGTTAACGAACAAAGTTTTTGCATCAATAAAGCTAACATATCATAACCTGAACTAAAATATAATGCTCTTACAAATACGAGCTAACACACCTCGCGTATGAATAATCAGCCAACATCCTGAAAATTCCCTACTTATCAAAGGTAAAAGTAGCTAACAGTTCATACAAAATCGATTATGTTCCCAATTTCCCGCATATCAGCAACAGGTAAAGACGTATTATCTAACAAATCCCTTAAAAAAGTGACCAATCTATCAAAGATACCAGCATCTTGAACTATGAATTGATACTATCTTCATCAAAGTGTCACTCGTCTCGAGTAAAACAACAGTTGAACTATGAATAAACGTAGACATTAGCAAAATTCTTGGGCAAACCTAACATTACTCAACAAAATCTTAACCTAAGCCCTCGTTTCTAACACATCATCGTCAGTTAACACAGTAATATCTTACAAAGCTCATCATTTCTCTAACAAATCAGTGTTAATTTCACAGTCATAGTAATATTTAACATTATAACGTACCTAACTTACGAATAAACAGCTTCATTAACAAGAGTATCTAAAACACATCACACACCGAGAAAGCTAAATGGGATGCGCACCTTGAAGGGTGTGAATCCTGAGAGGAGGTACCCCGAAGGGGAGTGTAAGCGGGATTTTGGGCCTCAGCCCTTCAGACTGAACCTTACCGCTCGGACGGGTAATGCCCGCTTACACCCCGTTCGGGTGATCCCCTTCAGAAATTAACACTGATTTGTTGGAAATGATGAGTTTTGTAGGCCCGCAGCATTGATGTGTTAAGCAGGCCTAGGTTAGATTTTGAGTAGTATGTTAGACCCCACCAGGCCCATTCACTCAGTTCAGCTATTGGTATACTCGAGACGAGTGTCGGTGCTAGTTCAGATGGCACGGTATCTTAATGGGTGTCGCACACGTCTTCACCTGTTGCTTTGTGCTCGCGGGTATCGGCCAGCTGTTGCTACCCTGCTGATAAGTAACTCGAGATGTTGAGAACCCATTCATGCGCTTAGACCACGATTATTGCAGTTCAGGCTATGTTAGCTTTTATTGGCCTCTTTAAGCTTTTTGTTGCCTCATTAAGCCAGGTATTTTATGTTATTTTGTCAATACATAATCTCAGCCAATTCAGCCAGATGACGAATGAGCGGTTTGCGGGTGAATGGTTTTGTTACGTTTACTAAATCAGTAAACCGCCTTATTTTATTCGAAGGCTGTTACCCATGACCCGCCTGTCGAGACTAAAGAACGGCACATGTTATGTTTGTGTTATTTGCAATCATTAAGTTGGGACCCATGATATTTGAACGATATTATGATGAATTTTGATGCCACGAGATTGATCGACACCGTGCGTACTATTAGTTGTCGCTGCTGATGATGGGCTGAAATTTATAGAGGCCCACATTGCGTATGTACGTGCTCTTCGCCTTCCCATTAAGTGCTGAAAAAATGAGGGAAGCTGAAATTACGTTTTACAGTACTACTATTGTTGAGAAACAGAAATTAATTTTGCGTTGTATTATATTGGAACTGTCGTTAACATTATTCTTGGTTCGGGCCATGTTATGTTACGGTAATAGCAAAAACTTTGACACGTATTATCTTATTCGATGATTGTATAAACATTTACAGCTGTTATATTTAGTCGAAAGCAAAACCACTGTTATGGTCCAATAGATCAATAATTAAAGACTCTCATGGTGGAGAGAGAGAAATGAAGAAGGTGACTATTTGATTTGTTTATGCTGAGCTGTAAATATTACAATTTTGCGATATTTTATTCAAGGCCTTATTTTTGTTATGTTTGGATAAACATTACAGTTATTCGCTGAATGGGCATCGATACTCCAATACATTTTCCGATACTTTGGAAGGGTAAAAAAAATTAAAAAATTTTTTCATGGCAAAATAAATCGAAAAATGAGACAAACTTGTATCAGATGGGTATGAAACTTTTGTCGACCATTTTTGATACATTTGATGAAAAAAGCATGGCATTTGGGGGTCCAGCAAAATGTATCGGAAAATGTATCGGAAAATGTATCGGAAAATGTATCGGAAAAAGTATCGATGCCCATCTCTGGAACTTATTCGTTAGCCTGTATGATAATTAGACGTGGTTATGATAAATTTTTTGTTAAATATTACTGTGTCAATGTAAAATTAACGTTAATATGTTAAGAGATATGCTTGGAAAAAGTAGTATGAATAGGTTACGTTTTTGTATGCAATGCTAGTTACTTTACTGGTGTTAAGTGTGGAACTTTGTTAATGTTAACTGTTTATTAGTGCGTAAGTTGGTAGCAAGTTTGTCGTTACGTACATTATTGCCTATGTATGATGCTTTATGTGCTTTATTAATGTGAAAACATTGTTATGTTAGCACATATTTGGTTAGTATATAAAGAACTCATTTTGTGCTATGTTTATCAGAAATGATAGAAATACAGCATAATCATTAGTGTTAATGTAAAATTAACTGATATGTTTGAGATATGCTTGAAAAAGTGTGAGAATAGGTTATGTTTTGTACGCTTGTGACCAGGTACTTTTAGTGTTGCTAAGTATGAACTGTTATCGTAAACCAATTTATTCCAAATTACGTAAAATTAGTGTTCAGGGTTTGTCATTGTGCATTATATCCTTAGTTCTGGTAGTGCTATGTTAGCTTTATTAATGTGAAAAGAATGTTACGTTAGCATATATTCGTTGATGAGTACTTATAAAGAACTATTTTTGTACTATGTTTATCCGAAATGGTACTCGATATGTGACCTGAATCATTAGATCGAAAGATCGAAAGATCAAAAGGTCATGGACGGGATGGGTAGGGAGGGGCGGGGGAGGGGAGGGTAGTTTGGTTTACTGATTTACTGATTTACTGCTTAAATTCGGTAAACTATTACACTTTACTATGATATTTTATTACAAGAACTTATTTTTATGTTATGTTTGGATAAAACTTTGTTATGTTTGCAACTATTTGTTGGGATTATGATATTTAGGTAAGGCTATGATAAATTTTTGTTAAATATTACTATGATAATGTTACATATATTCGTTGGTCTTTATGATAATCGGTCAAGGTATGTTGCTAAATGTTACTGTGTCTTTGTAAGATTAACGTTAATATGTTAGAGATATGCTTGAAAAAAGTAGGAATAGGTTACTTTTTGCATGCAATGTTGTTACTTTACTGGTGTTAAGTGTGAGTTTTGTTAATGTTAACAGTTTTATTCGTGTGTAAGTTGTGTTAGGTTTGTCTTTTTTTACATTATTTTCTTAGTTCATGTTACATATGTTAACTTTATTGATATTGAAACTATGTTACGTTAGTATATATTCGTTGATCGGTATGATAATCAACCAAGGTTATGATAAATTTTTTGCTAAATGTTACTGTGTCAGTGTAAGATTAACGTTAATATGTTAGAGTTATGCTTGAAAAAGTAAGAATAGGTTACGCTTTGCATGCAATGTTAGTTACTTTACTGGTGTTAAGTGTGGAACTTTGTTAATGTTAACAGTTTATTCGTGTGTAAGTTCTGTTAGGTTTGTCTTTGTACATTATTTTCTTAGTTCATGTTACGCTATGTTAGTTTTATTGATGTGGAAACTTTATTACGTTAGAGTATATTCTTGTTGATCAGTATAATTAACCAATGTTGTGATAAATTTTTGTTAAATGTTACTGTGTCAGTGTAAGGTTAACGTTAATATGTTAGAGATATGCTTGACAAAGTGTGAATAGGGTACGTCTTTGTATGCTATGTTGGTTACTTTACTGTTGTTAAGTGTGGAACTTTGTTAATGTTAACAGTTTATTCGTGTGTAAGTTGTGTTAGGTTTGTCTTTGTACATTATTTTCTTAGTTCATGTAACGATATGTTAGCTTTATTGATGTGGAAACTTTGTTACGTTAGCATACTTTCGCTGCTCTGTATGATAATTAACCAATGTTGTGATAAATTTTAGTTAAATATTACCATGTTAAT
>JABUQX010138554.1:10000-18262 GCA_015478945.1 Trachelipus rathkii
TATATATATATTATAATATAGCTGATGTTTTCATATTTTGATAAAGATTTTATTAATTAATTGATTATAGATTTGTCATAAATATAACTCACAAATTTAAAAAGCCCATCAATTCGTAAAAGTTTTTTTATTATTAATAATCGTTACAAATCCTTTATAGAGGTGTAATATGCCACAAAAAAAAAAGCTAGGTAATGTGCCAAAACATTTAAATTCAACGCCCCCACTTTCATTAAACATATGGAAAATCATTCCCGAGAGAATATCTGGAAGTCAAAAAATTTTGAATAGTATAAAGGGAGAATCCTGTTATTTTCAGAACATCTGGACACCAAAATAAGCGAAAGATCGAGCCGTGCATGAGTCTTGAAGGAAAATTTTCTTCCCAAACATTTGCCATATCAATGACCCCAAATCAGCCAATTCTTCCAGAAAATAATAAATTTTATTGCAATGAGTAAAAAGCCATTCACAATCACTAAAGAGCAGGGACTCATAGAACTTGTTTGCCTATCTTCAACCAAAATATCTTATTCTAGTAGGAAATATTTTTTTGTGAAGAGAGATGATGTTACCAACTCATACAAGTAAACTTGAGATCAGCATTTCGAGAAGTTATCTAAGGCTGATCATATATCATTTACTACAGATATATGGATAGTTATTCCAAACGAGTCATTTATTTCTTTAATTACTCACTGGCTTACGAGCCAGTTGAAAAAATTGGAACTATGTATTCCAATGCCAATATATATATATATATATATATATATATATATATTATATATATATATATACTATATATATATATATATATATATATATATAATATATATATAAATATATATATAATATATATATATTTATATATATATATATAATTTTGGAAATTAAATTTGAATTTAATGAGTATCTTATTATCCTATATTTTGAGATATTTGAGTAAGCTTTATTTCAATAATACGTAGGTATGTAATACACTATATATGATACTCTACACATGGATACCATTATATTTTTGTTAAAGAATGGCTAATGGTTATGTAAAAATAAAATTCCTTCCAGCAACTTTTTTTAATTATCTAGTACATTAGTAATTCCGGTTCCGGGTCGGAATTTTAAAAAATTCCGGCCGGAACCGGAAACGGAAAAAAAATGTCAAATTCCGGCCGAATTCCGGGCCAGCAACCGGAATTCCTCTACACCTATAATATATATATATATATATATATATATATTATATATATATATATATATATATATATATATATATATATATAATATATATATATATTTATATATATAATATATATATATATAGTATAATTATATATATATACTATATAATATATATATAATAATAATATATATATTATATTATATAATTTATATAATATATATAATAATATATATATATATATATATAATAATATTTATAATATTTTTATTTATATATATATATATAATATATATATATATATATATATATATATATTATAATATATATAATACTATATATATATATATATATAGTATTAATAATAATATTTATATATATAAATATATAAATATATAAATATAATATATATATAATATATATAATATATATAATATATATTATATATAGATATATATTATATATAATTAAATATATATATATATATATATATATAATATATATATATAGTATATTATATAATTTATATATATAAATATATAAATATATATATATATATATATATATATATATATATATTATATATATATATATATATATATATATATATATATATATATATATATATATATTTGAAAAGAGCAAGAGAATAAACTGTGAATGTAAAATAAAAATAATTTAATTTTTATTAGCACTTAAGCATTTCCTCTATCTAAATGAATTGTAAGTAGAAGGAAAATAAAAGGCTAGCGTTCATATCCGAAGTAATTTAAATTACAGTTAAATTAAATTATTTACGTTGGACAATTAAAGAAAAAAGATAAAAAAAATAAAAATAAATAAAAAATAAAATATAAAATACAAACTCTAAACTAGAAAGGTAGATGAATCGAAAGTGAAAAGAAATATAAAAAAGAAAGATATAAATAACGGAACAATTTCTTCATGGAAAAGCAATTAAAATTTTAAAAAGGTGTAAATATGATGTTGTAGGAATTTCATTCAATTCCTGGATCACCGATTGATTTGAAAATGTAATGAAAATTGTATCAAAGAAAAAAAATGTTAATTACATTTAAAAAATTCAATCTGTATATTTTAATTTGAATATAAAAGCAAACATATGAAAAATTATAGTGAAATATATATACAGTATATATATATATATATATATATATATATATATATATATATATATATATATATATATATATATATATCTTTCTTCTTTCTTAACATATATATAACCTATGCTATATACCAATATATGTGGCAATAATAATAGCATATATGTATGCTATTATTATGCTATATAACCTTATATACGCCATATACATACGCATAACTAACTAATAATATATATGTAGCCCAGCCAGCCAATAACCATGTAGCAACTTCATATCTGCTACTAATATATACCATAACCAATAATACCTTGTATATGTATATAATAATAATAATAATAATAATAATAATAATAATAATAATAACCTTATGAGTTTCATGGATCATAAACTAATATTAATTATTTATAACAATAATATATATATATTTATAACCATGTTTGTTATAATAATAATATATGTAATATATAGTAGCCCAACAGCTTGTATAACTTCAACAACCAACAACGTAATATATATAGCAATATATATATATATTAACCAGTGTATAACTTATATATATATATATATATATATATATATATATATATATATATATATATATATGCATTAACCCTTGAAGAATTAATACAGTGGTAATGAAAAGGGGTAATTACTTTTTATTTTTATTTCTAAGACTAATTAAATCAGGTAGTAAATAATAGTATCAATGTTTAAAAGTTAACACAATGGGCAAGTTCACAGTTATTAATAATATTCGTAGGTATATAATTTTTATAATCAAAACACAATTTTCCGGCCTTTTAATAAGCCGACACTCAATGCGACCTCTCTTCTTATGACTTGAGATCTTACTGCCCGCTTCCCCTGAGTGCCAGACATTCTCGGGTGGCATTCAGGGTGACTCTCTTTTACAACAAAGGAGTCACACGGAAGAGTCACCGAATATTTCTCTTACACAATGAAATAATAATTAAAATTTAACATATAGAGAACCACCTTTTGAGTGATGTTACAGGTGTTTATAGCTGCGTACAAAGCTAATAGGAGAGGTGTACAGGATTATTGTGAGGGCAGGGAGAAATCCCGCCCTTACATGTTTTTTTTTTTTTTTTTTGAATAGTAATTTGATATTATTATAAAGAATACAAATTCTATTTTTACAGTACATTGTTGCATAATACATAAAGGACCTTCTTAATCCCCACCTCGGGGGGTTTGACTATTCCAACTCATCTATTACAACCCTTCCTGTGACATTTTGTAAAGATCATGCGGGAATTTATTTACTACTATTAGTGTTTGGCAGCATGCGCTTCAGTCGAAGCATTAGATAGATGAAAGACGATTTTTTTTTTTGAAGGATAAGTATCAACTCAACTAACTACTGTCTAATTCTAAGAATCACATGCAGAATTAAGAAGCGCCCCTCCCCCTTTTTTTCTTCTCTTACTTTTTTTTTATTTTTTTTTTTATTTAACCTTATTTTTCTCTTGGGTTCCAGTGTCCCTGTCGGTTATGTTATGAAAAATTCTTACATTTCTTAAATTTTCTACTGCCTCTTTCCATTCTTCAAAGATAATAAACGTTACATTCTTTTTTATCCGTAGCACCCTGAAAGGTCCCGAGTATCTCTCTGAAAGTTTCCCTACATTATACTGTTGATTTCTTATTAACACTGCCCTTGCCTTGTGGAGATCTTTGGAACAAATATATTCTTATTTTTATATACAACCTGTGGTGCCAAAGGCCTACGCATTAAAGCCACTAATTTCTTCAAATAGGCACTTTGACTGACTGTGGCACTGAGTGCCTCTTTCTGCAACAAGCTTCCTGGCACTGATAAATTCTGGCCAAACATAAGAACACTGGGAGTGACCCCCTCGTCATTTATAGGGCTAATTCTCAAACAGTACAGTGCCCAAGGCAAAATTTCAGGCCATTTTAACCCTTCATTTTCCTTATCATTAATCATACACCTTAGTGTCACTATGAGAACTTGATTTAATTTTTCTGCTTGGCCGTTCGAACGAGGGGAATTAGGTGTCGTGATAATATTATCTATATTGAGTAGGTTACACACGTCATTAAATATTTTGTGAACTGGCTTCCCCGGTCTGAGATGAGCCTTTTAATAGGAAACACAGAACGGAAAAATTTCGGCTGCTAACACATTCGAGGCTTCGGAGTCGACCGTCGCCTGCCTGGAAATTTAGGCGAGAAGGGGATTGCATAGGCATCTGTCAGTAAAAACAAGCAGGAATAATTGAACCCCATATATACGGAAACTTACAAATCCACGCATGGAATTTGTCGAATTTTCAAGATTCCCTTATAAATCTGCCGAATTCTGGAGATATCCTTCTAACGCTCTTATTTTTTTGACATACGTCACAACTCTGTATAAATTTCTTTACTCTACTATGCATAAATCTGAAAGCGAAATCCGCTCTTAGAACAGTCAAAGTCCGTTTAATTCCCAAGTGATTCGTATTATGTATTTTTCCTATGATATCATCCACCAGATTTTCCGGTACTAATATTCTAGCTGTGCCTGTAGAGATGTCAACCGCCAAAGACAGCTCCTCGCCCCGATGGATGAACTCCTTGTGACAGGCCTTCAATCCACTAGTTTTCAGCCCCTTTATTAGGTCTCTTATATAACCATCAGTCTCCTGTTCTATAGCTATCTCTTTGAAATCTACACCATCCTGAATTTTCTTCATCATTCCATTTAACCCTTTTTTACTGTAAGTTATAGTATTTATTACAAAATCCTCAAAGTCATTATCATTACCAGCTTCGCTACTATTATCATTGCCACTATTATTATTACTACTACTAATGCTACTACCACTCTCGCCCCTTGTGCACAATGCTACTCACTACTTCTTCTGCATCTGTTAGTACAATTACTACTATTATTATTATTATTACATTCTTATTGTTATTAGTATTAATATTACATTAATTATTATTATTACTCATTATTATTATTATTATTATTATTATTATTGGTATATTATTATTATTATTATTATTATTACTTTCATTATTGTTATTATTATTATTATTATTATTATTATTATTATTATTATTATTATTATTATTATCCTCATTATTATTATTATTATTATTATTATTATTATTATTATTATTATTATTATTATTATTATTATTATTATTACTTTCATTATTATTATTATTATTATTATTATTATTATTATTATTATTATTATTATTATTATTATTTTTACTCTTATTATTATTATTATTATTATTATTATTATTTTCGGTTTTATTATTACTATTATTATTGTTATTATTATTATTACTTTCGGTTTTATATATTACTATTACATTATTATTATTATTATTTTTATTATTATTATTATTATTATTATTATTATAATACTCCAGTAAGTTTTGTTCTTTTAAGGTCCGATTTAAAGGGCTTAACCCTTCCGTAACGGAATTCAGAGAATTCCATCCACTAAACTCCTCCTCCAGTTGTAACTCCGTCTCCATAGTATTTTGTTTTGGCCACGCCCACTCCCCATTTTCTATACAAGCTAGTTGCAATTCCCCAGTCTCTATAATCTTATCTCTTTCGTTAGCCAATTCTGTTAAAATTATCGCCAATTTATTTTTAGCCTTAGAGACCAATTTAAATTCAACGTCAAAATTTGCAATGGCATTCAATAAATTTAACTCCCGAATGTTATGAACATTTGTGGCACTCTTTTTTGCATAAGCTGTTATTAACCCACTGTTGCTGGTACAAATACTGACTTTCCTATTTGCAATTAAGTAAGCATATTTTTGTAAACTGTTATTGACTCATAATAATATAATAATTCCTTAACCAACTGTGGTAGTGCCACTTCCACCTCAGTAAGTATGGTACTGTAAAGAGCGAAAATCTTCGTTTGATTATTTTCTTCTCCCATCAGCGCGCTGGCTATAGTGAACTCACTCACTTTCGTGTATAATAGTAACTCAGTTTTTTCATCGGGGAACGACAACAGGGTGGCACTCACCATTGCCGCTTTAGCTTCTTGGAATGCCCGGAAATCCTTTTCTTGGAGGCAGGCTTTCCCTTCAACATTTTTGTTAGGGGTTGCAACAATTGGGCTGCTCCGACTATGTTCATTCGGCAAAAGTTATATAGACCGAGGAATGCTCTAAGTTGTTTGATGGTTGTTGGCCTTGCAACGTTCACCCTGCATCGATCTTCATGCTTTACTAAGGGCTATTCCCTTTACCTCGCTAACGTTGAAACTGAAAATCTGTCTCTCCGACTGCAAGTACACATTTTTCTGGGTTCAAATATATAAATTTTCATATACTTCAATCTCTCTAAAACTTTCTCCAATATTGCGGCATCATTCTTCAAGGAGTCAGGAGCACAGGCAGGTATGTCATCAAATAAACAAAAACATTTTGTAATCTCCAAAATAAGATCACGACATGAGGCGCTGAAGGCACTAGAAGAACACTTATATGTCCTTGTATTAAATAGTTAAAACTGTAATTACCAAAAGGGACAAGTAATAGTGAAATATTTCTTTGTTTCCTCCAGCGTTGGCGTTAGCGGCCCGGCATGAGGCATCTGGCAGTGTTATCAGCGGCTTGTATTTGCAATTTGCAGTAGATATCTTTAATCTTAGGCGAAGGTAAAATTGTGAGGTTGATGCTGCGGTTTTCGGCAATACCGATCTGGCGACTAAACGAACTCTGCCATCCGGCTTTGGCAAAGAAACTAGTTGGAAACCCCAATCGCTTCTCACCCCTCGAAATGACCCCCGCGTCCAATAATTTATTGATTTCCTTCTTGGCCTTTTCAAAAAGATGCGGTGCTATACTTCTACTCCTCAGAGCTGTATCGGCGTGCCTTTGATCTCTACATGGTATGGGTAATTCGCCGCCAACTCGCATAAAATCTCTTCTTTTAAGGGGCACTCTTCTCTCTCCCATCCTGTCGGCAATTTGCAATCTTCAAGCCCCCCCTCCAGCGATGCAATCTACCCCCTCCCCTCCTAACAGTTTCGTTAGCGCGTCGGGTTGTGACGAGCAGAAAAATTATTTCTCACAGCTGTTAAAATAGGCCCCGCCCCGTTTTCTTCGGTACTTTGTTCATTCACCAACCATCTCACTATTGGTTCTTTCTTTAAATTTAAATTAGGTCACTTCATAAGGATTTAAAGATAGGAGCTTGATACTTCTAGTGAGGTATTAACTAATTCACAGTATTCGCAAAAAGCGGTATATTTAGAGAGACAGCGGCTAGCGGGAAGATGGGGCTGCGAACAGCCAGCTCCGAAAAATCAAAGCCTCAATTACCCCGAGAAGCCCGCTTCGTTTCGTGCTGGGATCAATAAATAATAACTAGTCTAATAATAGTCAGTGTTCTTTGAGAAAAGGCATGCCGAGGACATTAAATTTGATATCTGCCGCATAGGCATTGTAAAAATCTATCTAACCCAAATGATTCAGGTGCTTTATCTTAAATGTTCCATGCAGCTGATAGGCCTGGCTTTTCTGCCAATCGGGGCCCTCCTTATCTAATTCAGAAGCACTCATAAGGTTGAGGCAACTCCCACAGTCTAGCAAATAGGATTCATTGCTACTTTTATCCGAAATGTAATATAGTTTATCAAAAATTATATCTCCAACAGCTGCAACGATGTTAGTTGAGTTGCCAGAAACTTCCACTACAGTATTACTAGATAAGTCACATGCATTATTCCTTAAAATTAATGATCCCTCATGCTTATCGGAAGGAGAAGAACCTCCTTCATCCCTAAAGCTAATACAATTCATTTTCAGAAAGGGAATTTCGCCCCTTCATTAATTACAAATTCATTTTGATCATTATTTTTATCAACAAGTATGGAGTCACAAGTCTGAATCGCCTCCATCCCCGCCTTCTCCCCAGTGATCAAAGTGGGGGAGCAGGTC
>JABUQX010138555.1:0-22500 GCA_015478945.1 Trachelipus rathkii
TGAAAATGAATGTATGAGCTAAGATCTTTAATCAAAATTCGACTTTGTGTGCGACGCCATAGAGACAATTCTTACAGACGAGCAAGTTCAAGGTTGTAGGGAAAAAGATGAATAGAATGAGGAACTGAACAATATAGGAGAGCTTGTGTGGTTGAAGACAAGGGGTAATGAGAGAAATTAATGAAAGGTATGTTGAGATGGTTTGGTCATTAAGAAACATTAATGATAGTCGGTTGGTTAATGCGGATGTAGAGTGGAGTGTGTTGGGAAGCCAACCGGACTGGGCAACGATCAGAGAAAGTCGATTATCGCGTGAATCGAATGTCTCGAAGGAGAGAAATGTGAGTTTGGCACGAGGCGAGAGATAAGGTGCATGATAGGGGATGGCGGCGGTTTTGTTATCGGGGTGCATGGTTTGTGGCCCATCTGGCCAGGGGATGACCCTTACACTTGACGACTTACCATAGTGTGGGTCGCGGCGGTCCCATGATGCTTCTAGGTGGAGTTTCTGTCTGTGACGAGCTCTCACTATTTATGGTACAGAGGGGTAAGGCTGGGCTTTCTTTTGATCGTTTCTGTCAATGTTCTCCTACTCGCTTTTCTTTCTCCTGATGCTGACGCACCTTACCTCGCCCAATCTGTGGGGCAATAGAGGAAGGTAAGAAGAAAGGAAAGAAAGAAATTATGAAATGCAAATTTTCCTGACGAAAGAATAATAGCCTATGATCAGGTAACTTAAAACATATTCAAATAAATTGTGTTATTGATTAATTATAAATAAAACATACTTTTGAAAAAGAATCAGCAAGTTTTGGCCGGTGCCGATACTGATTCTTGCCAGTGTGAATGCTGATTAATTGTCACATCCCTAGTTTACAGTAAAGGAATGGATAATCGTAGTAACCAGAGTAACAGTCCCTGATCTGATAGTGAGAGAGTAACTGGGAACTGACAAAAGCAAGTAATCCAGGATTCATAGAGGAGTGGGTGATGTAGAAAAAAGACTGACACTAGCAGCGAGCAACAGGGGAGATAAAAGATGACAAGAGAATTTTTCTGAATAAAAGTATAAAAGAGAAGAATGAGGAAGATGATAGAGATGAATATGGTGCAATTTGTACTATCATAGATATGTGATGTTCTAAGAATGTTATGGGTGAAAAGTGACTAGGCAGCTTATTAGGTAAAGCAAATAAACAAAGAGTTAATAGAGATGAAAGGTTCAATGGAAGATATAAATGCAAGTTATGTTTTTTGGGAAAACATATAAAAGTGTGAAAAGGTTGAATGTTCCGTGTTGTATAAAAGGGAGAAGTTTCTTCTTGGGAACTGAGGTTGTAACAGGGGATATACCCTAGTTGTTGGGTTACAAATCATTAAAAAATCTTGTTGTTATGATAGATGTTAGGAATAATGGCATAATTGTAGGTGAATTGGGCGGTATCAGAGTAGATTGTCAATTAAGTGATAAGGGTCATTTAAAAATACCATTAATAGAAGGGGTTAGGTGGAATGTCTGGTGGATAGAGAATGCTAAGGGCGCGTTACAAAGGAAGGATGATAGACGTAATATGGTTCACAAACTTCATGTTCAGTTGGGTCATCCAAGGAAGACTCTGGGATTTGATGAGGGATGCATATGGTATTAAAGTTATGCTTAAGTATTATAAAAAGGAAGAATTGGACTTGTAACTCAACTGATATAAAAACAGCTTATTTAAATTAGGCAGGTAGTAAATTATGGAGTGAAATGCATAAAGATAAAAGGAGTGTATAGATAAGGTAAATGATGGCTGTATCACTTGTGTAAAGTTCCAAAGGACACCAAAGCATCCGGTTGTGGGGTTTCCCTTAGCTAGAAGTTTTAATGAAACGATGGCGTTAGATCTGGGGGAACTAGAGGGTCAGAGGTTTCTTGTAATGGTGGATTTGGGTACTAGGTTCTGCCAAACAAGCTGGGTAAGAAGTAAGGAACCAAAGGAAATTGT
This sequence comes from Trachelipus rathkii, assembly GCA_015478945.1. Lineage (NCBI taxonomy): Eukaryota > Metazoa > Arthropoda > Malacostraca > Isopoda > Trachelipodidae > Trachelipus > Trachelipus rathkii. The sequence continues at coordinate 1,989 of JABUQX010138555.1, forward strand.
AGAAATGGATTAGTGTATTTTGGGCTTCAGACAGATTCAGCGATAATGGATTGGAATTCTAGAATGAGGATATGAAACATCTATGTGAAAGATTTAGTATGGTGCAGTTGGCTACTGCAGCAGAGTCCATGGAGTAATGGCCAATGTGAGAAAATGGTTGGCCTACTTGAGGATGGTGTGAGAAAGATGATAGAGGAAGAAGCAATAAAAAGGATAAGTCTATTCTGGGCAGTGTCTGCCAAGAATAGTTTGCTAAATAAGAGTGGATATTTTCCTAACCAATTATTGTATTGAAAAAATTGTAAGTTACCGAACTTTATGGATGAAGGTGAGGAAAGCTTAGGTGTGTTAGGGAGAGAAAGAGAAATGTTGTTAAATCATTTAGAGGCATTGAAATTAGGCAGAAGAGTACACATACAACAAGAGTCTGATGATAGGACAAAGAGGGCAATGAGAGGCCAAATACGGGAACACCATCTTGAGTTAGCTGAGATTGGGGACAGCATGTACTATAAGAGGGAAATTGATCGTCAATGGAGGGGTCCAGCAAAAGTCATAGGTAGAGACAGCAAAACAGTGATTGTTAAACATGGTGGTACTATAAGGGATGTAGCTAGAGTTCACATAACACATTTAGCTGGTGTACCACAAGAAGCGAACAATAATGAAGAGGAATCGGCTAATGGGGTGAGGATAGTGAGAAACAAACATAAAAAGGTGACGAACTCGAGGATGATTTCGAGGAATATGAAGTTGTCAGGACACCAGAAATAACTGAGATAGAACAAAAGGAAGCTCCTGAAAGTAGCTCAGTTAGATTATGGGAGGAAAGAGATATAAATGTGTTGCCAAGGATACCAATGAAAGGTTAGATGTAAAGGTTCTGAGTAGAGCTGGGAAGGCATCAAGTAAGAAGTGGAGCAATAGCTTTAATATTCAAAATGTGGACAGTGGGGAGTGTAAGTGGATTGACTTTGACAACTATAAGGAGGTGGAGTGTATAGAGGACCAGGAGTAGGTTTGGTTTGGGAATTGGGAAGATGAACGTGTACTAAAGGCAAAACCAGAGGAAATAGATAAGTGGGGAAAATCATGTATAGGAGAATGGACCATGGGGTTTCCATAATGATCATGATTGTTTAATAAGAGAGAGTTGAAAGACATACTAGTCAATAGGAATAATAATCTGATGTAGGTGGGATGAGTATAAACTGAAAAATAGTAATGCAGAGGCAAAGAAAATGTATAAGTACAAAAGATTTAAATATAGCTTGGCAAAATGTGAGGTTGAAGATAATTGAGAAGATCTTGTTTACTTATAGAGAGTAGCACTCACAGCATGTGTATTTCTGTGTGACTTATGATTAAATGTATGAGCTATAAAATATAATATATAAAAGGATGAATATTGATAATACTTATGTACTCAATTTGTATAGATAAGAGTGTGTGTGTCACAGAGTTTGAGGTAAGAAGGAGGAGAATGTTAAGGATGAAGAGTAGAACTAAGTTCTGTTCTCGTAAGGTCATCTCCAAAGCAAAAGCTTCAAGACGTCAAGCTCGCAGATGGGCTGGGAATTACAGATCAGACGGTTTATAAATGAGTATTGGCTTGAAAGATTGACTGCTAGATTTTAGGATATTGAAGTGAGGTATAAGTGGTAATGTGATTGAGAGTGAATCTGGTAGGATTGTATGAGTAATAGTTAATAGATACTGAACCAGGATTAATATTTTATTGTTGGTAATGTATAAAGGGGCTGATAGGGATATGTGTACTCACATTGGAACGATTTCTGTTTGGGTGGATCGTGAATACTTCTTTATAGTTAATTAAAAGAATGAAAAGAAATTTATGAGATAGTATATAGTTTTTGAGGAAGTAAAAAGGTTGTTATTAAATTCTATAGAGTTTAACTTTTTCATAAACTATGGGATTGTTCCTGATTCTAAGCTTAAGGAATTATATATTGGACTGGTATAATGATGTGTTATACCTGATAACAGTTATTTATGGTATTGGGAATTGAAAAATAAGGGAACGAATACTCCAGATACTACGACTTGGTCACGCTTACATACCCACACATAGAGGTTGGGGCATGGAATCAGATAAGGAAAGTAGCCAATATGCACTGGATATATCGAATAAGTGGCTGAGTAGGAGCAATATAGATGACGTGTACAGATGATCGAATTAAAAAGATGCGGTACACGAGCTTTACGCTCACACACACTTATGAGTAAATAGTTTGATAGCTTTGAGTTAGTGATAGAAAGTAGCAGAACAAGTAGCAAGAATATGAGAGGATAACTTGCCTTGCAGTGAACTGGCGTTATGAGCAAGGAGGAAAGGTGGCAAATTGAAGTTTAAAGCAGTAGCATAGCTGGTCCCTTTCTAACGCATATGAGCATCGTGTCAAAAGTGTAGATGAAAGTCATACTCTAGATTCTGTCTCTATAGTTGCTTCGAGCTGTGTGGCGATAGAGGAGTGTTTGGCCAAAGGATAATATCAAAGCTGTCCAATCAAATCCACTACTTGGAGTCACCTATGAAGCTGCCATATTTAGGTACCACATCCTAAGTGTGCGCATTAAGGAAGAAGGCAATTGCTTATTGAGGTTATGGAGCTGAGTCAGAAGTAGGAATAAATCTCATGTTGTCTCAATCCTACGCTGCTCAAAGTAAAAATATTGCACGCTAATATTCCTCTTCAGGCAGTCTAGTGTCTCTGGATATGAATTTCATCGACATGGATCGATATATCTACATTTATTGTGATATCAGCAGAACCTTAAAGAATGTTATTTATTCAGCGACTCCTGTTCTGAGTAAGATTAGATATTGCTTGGATAAAAGTGAAGTACAGAACACTAAGGAACAAGTGGCAGATGTCTTTACGAAACTGAGAGTAGATGTTGAAGGTATAAAAAGGTATAAGAAAGGGAAAAAAGAGGAGAGAGAGAAAGATATAAGAATGAATGTTTTCTTCTTTTCAGCATGTTTGATGTTTTCTGTCCACTAACAAGTTGCCTGCTTTGAATTGTTCCACATAATGTGAAGTTGCTTGGAATGCTGAGTGGCCAGCTTGTGTCTTCTTTTATATAAGCTAAGCATGCTTGTTTTATTTTCCTTTTGCTGTTTCTGTTTACTAACTCTTTTCTCTTTCTAAACAGCTTGGGTAAAGAGATAGTGCCCTGTGTTTGGCCTAAAAGTATTATATGATAGAGAGAGAGAAGAGAGGTAGGATTCCAAAGGCGTAAATCTAGGGGGTCAGAATAGGGTGTCTAATAAGGTGGTATCAAGGGATACTGTTCGGACCCTGGGAGGATTACTTGTGCTTCCGCTAAGATTATCATTCCTTCTCGCTGGAAAGGAAAATTCATCCCTACTTGCTCTTTATTGTATATATTCTCTTTAGTTATATACTGTAAGTTATATAGTTACGATTGCAGCTGAGTGCACAAAAGGACATTTGTTTTTGCTCTTGCTGTAAATAGAATCTTTGCTCTTCTTCTGTATTAAAAGGTGAGTGTGCGAGTATTTAAAATTTTTGTTAGGCCTTTTTTAAACAGAGGTATAGATCTAAAGTACAATGTGTTCAGATGGACTATCTTAGGGGTGTATTAGGTGAGAAGAATTGATAAAATGAGGAATGAACAAATTAGAGAGTTATGTGGTGTGAAGAAAGGGGTATAAGAGAGAATAAATGAAAGTACATTGAGATGGTTTGGTCATGTGGAAAGGATGGATGATAGTCGGTTGGTTAATTGGATGTATAGTGGTGTGTGCTGGGAATTGACCGGCTAGGAGACTGAAGAAAAAGTGGATTGAGTCAGTAAAAGAATGCCTGAAGGAGAGAAATGTGAGTTTGGCTGAGACGAGAAGAAAGGTGCATAATAGGAGTGAATGGCAGGGTTTTGTGAGGAGGTATGGTTTTGTTTTTGGCCCACTTGGGCCAAGGAATGAACCCCACATTCACAAGATGCCATAGTGAGGGTCCATCGTGGTCCCATGAGCATTGGAGTGGATTTTCTGACTGTAACGAGTTCTCACTAAAAGGTATAAAGATGGCAGTAAGGATGGGCTTTCTTTTCCACTTGCGTCATATTCTTCTACTACTTTTGTTTCCAGTTAATTTTATGCACCTTTGAAAGGTGGATGAATATAGATAATAATATATATATATATATATATAATATATAATATAATATAATAATTATAATATATATTATATAATATATATATATGTATATATATATATATAATATTAGGGATGTACCGAACCGATACCAGAAAAGAGGCCCGATAGCCGATACGGATATTCTATTTTTTTAGTCCGGTACGATAAACGATAACCTGGATAACCGATTACTCATGCTAATTATGAGAGATACACTACACAGTAATTAAGACTAGAACATTTGGCACTGCCTAGTGCTGACTCAAGATTGTTTTTCATCCGTGTACAAAGAACAGATCTCTAGCTTCAACTTATATAGATTTCATATTTGGTTGTGCCCAGTAGTATAATTTAATTTTATAAATTTAAATAGTATACAATAAAGTGTATATATATGCAAGATATAATATTAATTAACTTTTTTAATGTTTGGTGTTCATTTAGTAAAAAATATTCCTACGTTGTCCATTTATCATGTAAGTATTCAAAAAGATTAGGCTAGCCTAGCTTTTATGTTTAAACATGATTACAATTAGAGAAGATTCTTTATTAACTAGCTACAATATAAAGAAATTAAAAAAAGATTGTGAAAGAAGAGACCTCAATAATAGCCAGAAAGTTAAAATAAAAACGCTATTACTCAAACTATGACATAATAAAATACTCTCCTTTAAGATAAGTATCATTCAATACTCATCATTCAAGAATTCCACAATTGTGATGCAAAAACATTAAGCTTCACTAGTATCTGGCGAGAGAATTGTTCCTTTTGGGGGTGTTTACATTCCTATTCCTACCTACACTATAATACGCTCTCTCTCGGACTGATGAAGGAGGGTGCTGATAATTATCTGCCTGCAAGCACTGATAAAAATGAAAACCTTGGCCCATATAATGAAAACCTTGGCACAGGATTCTCTTCTGTAGGCAGCTTCTCATTGTTTTCGTAGAGCCTTCATCTCCTCTTCACAGTACTGCAAAGTTGATATTATTCTGTGCTCCCTTGATGATGCTGTCTCTTCAGTTTTACGATGAAGGTTCCCTGGTGTGAGTTGCCTTCTGGAAGGTAAACGAGATGGTCATATGCAATTTCGGCGATGGAACTTAGTCAAAGTCTAACATATTCCAATCCTCATCTGCAGTAGGTTATTTGCCCTCGAAAAGCTACCACTGGCGTCACTATCAGTGCGGGTTGCAAGTGGTTCATGATAAGTACGGCTGTCCACTTTCTCTCTGTCTGTCTTTTTTTTTTTTTTTTGTCAAGGGGCGAGCAAGCTCCTGTTATGCTATTTTAATACATCTCTAGAAAGTGGTTCACCGTCGGAGTTGCCATTCTTGTGGGGTTTCAGCTAACTTAAGGAATCATTTTTAGAACCTTTTAATTTATTTAGTTTTTTTTAACAGTTATATCCCCTCGCCGCTCACGGGCAGAAACCCTATTCAAGGAGGGGGTAGGAACGCCACTCAATAAATCCATCCTAACACAAATTAACGCAGATAAGCACAGACCGCAGGCCTTTAAGTGCGGGAAATTCGAATTGAGTAAGGAAAACACAGATATGGAAGGAGAATTCCCAGAACAGAGTGGAGGAAGAAGTTACAAATCAGTCATACACAAAAACTCATGTGCCGACACAGACTCCCCTTGTCCTACGAGGGCGTCATAAAAGGTTGTCGGTACCGAGTGGATAGTTTTCCCTCATGCACTTCGTGCCTCTACAGTACCTATGATAAAAGGATAAGAGCACGCAATCTCGCCGCCGCAAATATAAAGGTCACATGAACTCAGAAAGTACTAGGCAGTTATAGCCTTTGCTTAACTGACTCCCCCTATTCCAAAGCCGATGAAACCAAGAAGCCCCCTGGATCATTTCAAAACCTTCCTACCAGAATACTCTGAGAGCAGTATCTCGAACCTCTGATTTACAAATGAAATCATAACAATGGAGGCGGATGAGGTTACCAATCTTGTACCAACTAATTTTTATTAGTCAGTTCAACATCCTTAATATATTAAAATTCTCATTCTTATGAAAACACAGTAACTCCCCAGCTGTATCTCTTTTGTATGTGAATCAAAAACTCCTGCTCTCTCATTTCTTTGCCAACTAGGCACTGTTGTAATTTGAGGTTTTTCGATAGAAACAATATAACAATTATATCTATATATATGATTTACTTACGTGATAGGCTCAATAGATGCTATTATAAATTAAACGCTCTAAGAAATGAACGAGCAAGATAAAAGATGGATCGAGTAGATACCAAGAACGAAAGATAGAGATGAAAGAACAAAAACTGTAAGGTTTCTTAAGAGACAGTGAAATAGTATGTCTAGCGAAGATGAGGCTTTATTTCCAATATAGCTTTATATTATAAAAGAATTATAATATATTTCAATAACATCAAGCTTTGGGAACGACCCAGATACCTACTGAGGGAATTCTATCCAGAATCAGTCGATAGAAGTGAGAACGGAAAGATTAACAACCAGAAGGCTCATATATATCTTGAGACAGTAAAAGAGGAGCTAGTGAATTGATTAATGAGTTTAGTAAGATTGAAGGGTATCTAATATAGACTCAGGACAGTAAGTGATGAATAGAGTTAGCTATCATGTTTTCAGTGAAGAATCATTTTGATAAGATAAAGGCAGTGAATAAAGTAGGTGAATAATAAACATACCTGCGTAGAGTACAACCACTAATTAGACAGAAATAGTAATGATTCGGCTCCTCAAAAATCCATACAATATAGGCCCTTAGAGCGATATTGAAAGAAACGAGTAAGGTAATATATAATACCCCATATCCACAAAGGTAGAAAGGAAAATCCAAGGAGGATTATGGAGAAGTTACTTATTATATGCAGGCACTTATCCACGGTAACAATATAGTATATGATATTCTGGATATTGTAAATGAGCGCCACCACACAAGTCTTTCCCGTATTCCTAAGGGTGTAAAAAAACTCAAAAAAATCTGTTATAATAAGGTAAATAGTATAATATATATAGTATCGCCAGTAAGATTTCTTCAGATACGACCGAATAGCTACCGTATACGGTTAATTCTAAGTAAATAGAAGAGGAAAGAGTTTCCTCATGATTTATCAAGAAAATGTTGAATTAAAAAAGGGTTTTCACACAAGATCTCAGTAGAAATTGAACTAAAGTGAGTACATTGCTATATGGGTCGATTAGGTTAGAGATCAGAACACTATCAATTTTTACTATGGAAACTATATGGTTGGATCACATAATGCGCCTTTATCCAAAACTGCAGGCAAGTGCTTAGAGTATTAGAGCAGGGTTGCGGAGTCGTGAGATAGTTCGAGCTAGTGAGGAGTGGGTAGATAGTATCGTAGTTATTGAAGTAAGGTGACGTGATCGAGTCGGTTAATATGGTGAAGAGTTGGAAAAGAGTGTAATTGAGTCGGAGTTCGGAAATTTCTCAGAGGAGGGTCAGAAGTCAGAGTCTGGGACATGAAGAAACTATTCACTATATAGACATTGACGTCGATTCCGATTGAAGGTACATGAGGACACCATTGAGACCTCAAACACACATCACATGTTTGAAATTGAGTGTGTGAGTAGTCTTTCGATATCTACTTAAATTGCACTACTTGATGCTAGATGTCATCGAACTGATAATATCTCGACACACAAACCATGCACAGTTCTAGACAAAACTTATTATGATGGATTAGATACTTTTATAAATTAGCACACAGGACAACCTTTACCGCTCTCCAGAAGGTTTGGGGATATAACGATGTGCTTCATGAAAGTCGAACTCACTTATTCAATATCCTAACTATCACAGTTTATCTATTGAATTATAAGCGATGACGTAGGGGAGGAGGGGAGACAGGGAGCAATGGAGGAGGGCAGGCCGTCTTTAGAGAGATCCATGGGACCTATATATCAACAGATTTTTGTACGCATACTTTCAACTCAAATGATGTTATAGCACAATCTAAGCTGGATATTGTTTATAAAATTGATCCTTCAGAAAATTCATAACGAGGGAGTAAAAACTCTAGACAAGTAAGACAGCAACATAAGACTAGTCCTGGCCTAACTTTGCAAAATGGGTGGCTCCTTCTATATTTCGAAAATTCAAAGGGTTTGCAAGAAGTATTCAAGAAAGAAAAGGATAATCTAAACGTATTAAAAAAGATGAATGTGGAATGACAAATCAGTGACCTAAATGGACGGACGATTGAGAGTGATTGGACAGTCGTATTAGTTCTAATTCGAAATTCAATAAAAGTCATTCTTTCATTTAGTTCTTAGATTTCATGTGTCAGCACATATAGCTTATTGAGAAAAGCCTAATAAAATAAAGATCAGCTTATCGGAAAGCTCGTGGTAAGTAAGTCTTAGAGAGCGAAAGAGAGGGGAGAAGGTCGGACGTCCTTCTAGTCGGAAGGGAACGGAGTGCCATGTTCTTCTACACAATATGCATATTAAATTTAAAATTTCTTTGCTGGCAACTGGAAAGTTGAAAAAATTTTTTGTAACTTGGGCATCTACTAGTCTCAAGGAGACCTGGCGGAGATATGCACTTGATCTCGCGATCTCATAGAGTAGTCATGTGCGCATATACTTTGACGGGAGCGGATTTATCTGTATTCTGATCAGATATTTATAAGAGGCAACAGTTCTACACACATTCCTAGTTATTATTACTCCGTTGGGTTAAACGCACCTTTTGTTCTCCTATGCGTCTATAGACACACCTTAATGTTACCAAATTTCATGACTCTCACTAGAAGTTAAAAAATTTGTAAGTGAAAAGATAACTGGGCATAAAATTGACTAGTTATATATATTTTATTAAAGTAATCAATCATTCAAAGATGATAGATATTGATTAATATATAGAATTTGGTTAAGTTCATGCTAACTTAAAGTAATTAGTACTATAGTTACGTTAGTTTATATATATTATATTTAGTCTATATAGATAGTTAATTATATATAATAAGTAGTATATATACTGATATAATTAATATAATATATAGTATATATATATATTATATAATATACTAATATTAATAATATATATATATATCATATATATTATATAATATATATTATATATATTATAATATAATACTATTAGTTTATTAATATGTATTAAATAACATTTTATAATAATATACTATTAATAAGATTATTATCATATATTAAATTATATTATTATAATATACTTAATATTATATTATATATTAATATATAATATAATTATTATTATATATAATATATTTATATAATGAATACATATATAATATAATGCGAATCAATTAAATATTAATAGTATTAAGTATAAACGCATATTTATATAAGTCGAACACAGTTTAATATTTAGATATTTACTATGTTTAAGACTATATCTGTTGCAAATCATTATCAACGATATATCTAGTGCTTTCTTCATAAGTAAATAATCATAATTTGATAAATATCTCGCCTAAAATTAGTACGTTTTGTTATCGTTTTAAAATTTATTTCTTGTTAGAAATGGCTAAAGTTTCTTAATGGATATTTTTAATAAAAATTAATAAAAATACATAGCTATTACTAAAGCAAAACTGGCAGGGTTAACAATGGGGGTATATTCTGAGGTGAATTTAATCTTTTACAAATAATTTGTATAAGTTCTTGTTAAGGTTTTCCGACTGTCTGAATAGATAGTCATCAAATAGTTCCATATTAATTAATAAATAATATATTAATAGTATATATAATATATACTATACTAATATTATATACTTAGATATGAAGTATTATATAAGTATAAACTACTTATATACATAATATTATATATTTATATATTATATTATATAATGTATATATATATATATATAAATGCGTGTGTGTGTGGTGTGTGATATGATGGTGTTAAGTAATATTTAGACTTTATATTATTTTTCTTATTCATACGGTATTAGTCCAAAATGGTATCAGATATAAAGTATACAACTAAATATAAAATAATAATTGTATGTTAAGTAATATATATCATGCTCAGATGAATATCTACCTATTCGTTTAAGTTGTTAGCTTATACAATATTCTCGCTAATTAAGGACGATCAATATCATATGATATCTTCAAAAATATGTTATATATAACAAGCGTATTATTTTATGAATTATTATAATATTTATTGTATTCGATAATCTCTCATTATCTATGATTCAACTTCATATAAGCATTTTGATACCTAATCTTATTTTTTGTAAATTCAGCATATAGTATTATTAAACTAATATGATCTGAGCGACTGAAGGCATTAAATATTTCATGATAATATCATTTAAAATAAAGTTTATGTATTAAATAGTAACATTACCAAGACTAATTTAACTAAAATCACTTCATGGTAACATAAATCTATCTATAGCTGTATATAATTTATTTATAGAGGTCTTCTTATACGCCTTGTGAACGCCAAGTATCAAATTGATTGCCATTTCTAATATTGATCTTGTCTATTTATACATAATATATGAGTACCATTAAAATATATCTGTACTGCCCATAAACTAGAGTACTTATGATCTAAGAGCTATAAATATCTTAATTTGCAGAATTCACGTGATCTGATAAATCGTAAAGTTCATGCTGCGAAGAGCTTCATTCTCATATATATATATATATATATAATATTATATATTATATTTTGATATATATTAATAATATTATTAATTATATATAGTATATTCGATATTAATATATAAATAAATATATATATATTAGATATAATTATATAAATTATTTTATATAACTATACTATATGATATATATATTTCCTTTTACCTTTCTTTATCCTTACTCTCACATAGGAAGGGTATTACTTCTCATCCTGTCAGCTGCGTCATACATCTTTTCACATGACGATCCCTCTCCTGCACAATTCCTCTTCGTCTTCAGCCTCTCTAATATTTGGTTAGTTCGACATATATCTTTCCGAGGAGTCCTCCTAACTACGATTCTCAGCTCACTAATTACTCTTCTTCGTCTTCCGCTTCGTAGTTATTTCTGAGTCCTCTCTGGTTAGTCCCATTTCACTCATCTCTTTCCGCCACTAGTTCTCTCTGTCTGTCGGATTGCCTACGCGCGGCAGATGCGTCTCGAAACCCTCACCGATAACGCTCCCAACATTTCCATAAACTTAATCAGATGTTTCATTCTTGTACATCGCTATAGTAACTCTCTTCTATAAACTGTATAGTACTTGATACAGTAATACAATATTAATTAAATGAATAATAAAACTGTCTCATCCTAATTCTTATCCAAGCATCGAGTAATAAAATTTATCTAACTCACCAATGACCGACACACTTTGTGAATTGAGTAAACTTATCTAGCTAAATTTAATCTCATTGAACTGCAGAGAAACAGATTGTGGGTCTCGGAGTTAAATTTCCATGTAAAGTTGGCTCAGTGTGAGACTCAGTTAATTTGAACTGTTAGAAACAAAAATTATTCATGTGTTTAACATTCCTGACTTTAGACGAATTGTTTTTTATTCTACGATTGTACATGAAAATTGGGTGGCGTATAGCACTTGAGCAATGATATAAGATTATAATTTACCCAAAAAGTGTTCCATTACGTCTGTCTAAAACATCATATTTCTCCATCCTTTTCACTTCTTTAAAACACCCTCCAAATTTAATTTTGTCCATGTATTGTTATTCACTTAATCTCATGGGGCCTTCACGCTCTCGTGTACCTACTCTACGACCATATAGAAACATTACTTGCACCTCTCCTCAGCTATTTATGTACAACAGGTGTTTAACTCTGGGGATATATCTATTTTCTAACTGTACATGCTACATGACAGACTTAACTCATACTTATGCTTTCTTAATCGAAAGGCAAGGCGCGTAACGCACGTAAATATTTATCCAGCAAGCGCCTCATCATTAAGATAGAATCGAACACTAATTTGCACAATCCTCTCATGCGTAAGACAACGGGAGCGCTTTAAGGAGACATGCCCAAGAAGTCAACGGATGACGCGCTCTGTATGTCGGAATTTAGAGAAAGCTTTTATTTAAGAGGCTATTGCTTCACAGAAAATGCTCTTTGCAGGAGTATCTGTCAAAGGGAAATACAGTATGACTCATATGAAACTCACTTACATTATTAAGAGAAAACTCCCAAACTCTGGGTTTAAAAATCTGTGAATTCACTCACTGTACTCACTATAAAAAAGGAAAGTAAAGAAATTTAATTATATCTGTATCAGGAACGTTATGATCTCGTTTACCCTTTTGGACTACTTCTAAAAATCGTAATAGGTGTGTTTATCAATTTTCTTAGTAATGGAGTGTATTGCTCGCGCACACCCTCGCTTAGGAGTTTAAATCGTGCGATATGTGATAAGAACATGTGACTCTTGGTTTTTCGAGAATATGCGATCATTTCGTAAGGGACGAACGGGCGAAATCAGGTTATTTGAAAAATTTTTCAGGATCTGCTATTCTTGTGTGGCTGGAAGCCTGGCAGACACAAACTTCATGAGCTTCTGAGGAATATTAAAGTAAATTCTGAGACATGTTAGCTCACGAGTTCGGAGGGTGGCGTAGTTATCTGATGAGGTATAACGATTGATGAGTTATTAATTAAAAAAAAGGGTAAACGGTATTGTGACAAGTAACAATAAATAGTATCAAACATTTCCTAATTTCTTGCATTACGATTAATAGGCTTGCTTACAAAATCGAGGGAAGTATAGCAAAACAAGTTTTATGCAGCCTACAAGATGCCTATACGTATTATTCCAAATTATCTTGTGTAGTGAGATTATGAGTGGATTACAATTCGATAGTATTTTAAATATATTTTAAGGGAAACTTCTTTATTAAGGTAAATTTTGTATATCAGGCAATTTTGACAGTAAACATTCAGTCATGTGGTATGTGTCGTGTGAAAAAGTTGAGTTTTGATTGGCTATGCTCGTATATTAGAGTGCAGTCACAGTTTCCAGATAGCATACTGAGCAATATCTGAAAGGCTCAAATAAGATTATTCTTGATCTCGAGCATCAGTCTTGAGAAGAAGATGCATATGACTCTACACCTAGGAGCCACTCCCCTTTTAACTAATGGTGACTATATGTTTGTTTCTAGTTTAATTCTCACTTATTGAGTAATTCTGTTAACAGATAAATTTAGGTAAATTCAAGGATGAAAGGGTTATTTTCACATACTTATTGTCAAAGAGTAGTGTAGGATAGAAAAATATTAGTATTGATGTTATAATATTTAGAAATATATGTTTGTTATGCATAATATTTAAGGACAATTTGGAACAAGTACTTCAGAAAGTTATATTAGCGAGTGTTATAAGATTTAATTGCTCTAGGGGGTAATAGAAAATAATACCAACGGTAGTTTAGATAATTGATCTTTATTTAAACTGTTCACATGTACATTCTGAAGTACAACTCATTAAAACTTTATGCGACCTAATTATCGGGTAATTGACTTAGTAAAATATCTGGATATCATGTCCGGTTATTTCGAGCAAATTTACTATCCGGAATCCCTATTTGTTCTAAGAAGAAAAAAAATAAAGGATTGTTACTATCGCAAACATATCAATGTATTCTCACAGGCTTGTACAGGCGTTACCATAACTTCTACGACTACACAGGAATTGTACATAAATTTTAGATGATAGATCTAATATTCCCAACAAATCACTAATACTCAAATTTTAAAAAGTCAATTGTGCAAATTTCACACACTACATTAAAACACACCTAAAAGAAACTGAAATAACAAACCCTAAATTTTTGTGTATGAGCTCGGCCATCAATACAATTAATAAAATGATACAAAAAACATCTAACCTACATGTACCTAATACCCTATTCACACTAGAAAAATTATCCGGAAAAAATGTGCACATTTTTATATCTTCTCAATGTTCCAGGATATATTCTTAAAAACAAACAGGGCACGGTGTTCACACTGTTAAGTTATGCTAAATAAGATAACTTTTTTTGGAAGGGTTAGTAAATTAATTTAATTGTAAAAATCATAAGAAAAACTTATTTGAAAATTTTTGTAATAATAAAAGCATTTATTTTAGAAATATAACTTAAAAGTTTAAATAGACTATTTTTTAATGGCTCAATGTAATTAAAATATCTAACAGTAAATCAGCTTAAATTCTTAATTATACGACTAACTAGTCCATCTCAGCTGGAGCAAAATGTTTCAGAATAGGGCTAGTATAATTCTTTTTATATATAGTCCTAGTCTACCGACTAATTAATTTTAACAAAATATTTAACTCATTGAGACAATATATTAATCTCGAATCTCAACATAATCTCTTTATATTCTATCTACTTATGTATGCAAATCCAAAACAATATGTCAACTTGCTATCCCGTTAAGCTATCTCCTAATATTTACTTAGCGTAGCCTAAGTCACTGCATTATACTTGGCTAGGTGTTCACAACAATCAGCTTCACAATATCAAACGGTGAAGTTAGCAATGCTAGTATTTTGAGCTTGGTCAAGAATATAAATTCAAAATTAACTGATACTTTTTTGTATATGAAAAAATTAAATCTTTTTGTTTATTTTCAATATTATTATTTAATGTTCCAATTTATTTATTGCCCTTATATTTAGTGAGGTTGAATTATCAGGAACTAACAGTTATTTACATGGTGAATGTATCTCTCTATATAAATGATAATATACCAGTACGAACTCCCGTTTATACTCTGAATCTGAAAGCTTTCATATTATAGAATTACTATATATAGAATTTATATTGAATACATGTTCATAATACTTATGCAATGCATCAATTAACTTTGACCTGATAGATAAATTTTTAGTAAACCATGAATTACTAGAGCATATAAAGTCACTTGGAAATTTTTATTCCGAGACTAAAGATCTTCAATTGGATGAAGTGAAAAATCTCTCAATGCTCGACTAGAAACATTAAATGAATCCAATGTGGAATTTCATCAAAAGATTGATAGTTTAAATAAAAAAGTTGGAGAAATTTGTAATAAATCACGAAAACTTGTTAATTTGAAACTTAACCTGAAAAAAGCCAGAAAGGGAATGCGTGCCAACTCGATTCATCAATCTATGGAGAAGATGGAAGAAGCTCTTTCTGTCATAAATTATCAAGTTAATAAAAATCAAACGATCTCAGAAAATTTTGATAAAGCTCAACAGATAGAGGTAAGTTCAATATATAGATATTACTTATTTGTAACAAATAAAAGCAGGTAAAGGTAAATATAAATGTTTTAGTGAATATAAATTAATGTACTTAATTATTAGCTATAATTTAATTTCTTTTATTGATTTATTTCTTATTATTTACATTAATATATCTAATCTCATTATCTGATTTTTCTATAATTTTAGGGGTGGAGTCGAAGGTATATTAATATATATATATATATAATTATTAATTATGATATAAAGGTCAATGGGAGGATGATCTTATTTTTTAGTATATATTTGATTATATTATATATACTAATTTAGGGGGACGTATTAAATAAATAAATGATTAAATATATTAAGTATCACCATCCAATTCATTCATCGACGGGTCTACGGGGCCCACCTTCTCCTTCGCTCAAGCTGGGTGTTTTCTAGGGTTTTCCCGAACACTGGGCAAACACCAAACGAATGGAATAAGTAGAAGAACAGTTGACAAAAGGGATGGAAAGAGAAAAGGCCCAGGGACCGCGTTACCATAAGAAGGGCGCATCCATTATTATAATATCGTTTGGTCGGAAGTACATCAACCTCGTCCGGCATTTCAGAAAAACCACTTAAGAGGCTTCACCGGCAGGTCGGAGGATCCTCACTAGGGCATCTGCGGGCAAATTTGGGTGGGGGGGTTATCCTGGCCCAAGGTGGCAAACAACAATAGACCCTCACTCAACCCGCATTACTAACTCTATGCAGCCTTTTTCTCCCTGCTTCTCGCTCTCACATTTCTCATCCTTCAAAGCATATTCTTTACTGAACTCATCACTTGTAATCCTCCGTCCCCAGCACCTTTCGGACTTCCCAGGACTGCACACGCATCCGCTTACCACCACTATATTCATACCTTCGACTCCACTGATGAAACCATCGTATGTGCAACTTGACTTACCAGTTTATTGCTCTAATCTACGCCTATTACCAAACACATTCCGAATACGATGCCATTTCTCATTTATCAATCTTTTCTCTACAACTACACTAGTGCCCTAGAGTATGGGGTTATCATGGTGAACCCATTTTACTGTTGCATAATGATGATCTTCACTCTTCTAATCCAAACCATAACGTTGCCGACTACTTCAGTAGCATAACTACAGGGGTAGCAAAGAATACTTCAGAATATATCATTATCAGCTCATCAGTCTTTGTAGGAATAGTAGATATAATATATAAGTATATGTATATTAGTATAGTGCAGTTATAGTATATATACTATACTTATATATGATATATATTATACCATATATATATATAGTATATATACTATATATACGGGTTATATATATATATATATATAAACGCAATCATAATTTATAAATGTCATATAGCATAATTTTCTAGAGGGTGGATCGGAGTCGGAGCTCGGAGCGGTAATTTTCAAAAGGGGTGAGTCGGAGTCGGAGTCGGTAATATTCAAGAGGTCGGCAGTCGGGAGTCGGAGTCGGTAATTTTTCAAGAGGAGGTGAGTCGGAGTCGGAGGTGGAAAATTTTTGAACCGACCTAAGCACCCCTGGTAATTGAGGCATAGAGAAAAGTATGAACGAGGGGTGGGGTCTAAGCACCTGGAAGCACTACTTCCTCAAAGACTCGGGGAGGAAGGCATCCGGCCATCACCGCTCATCCAACAGCTCTCATAATTCAGGAGCTCGCACGCCGATCAAATGAAATGACAGATAATAGCATAGGACAATAACCCTGAGAGTGAGGGAGAGGAGGAAGTAGGAATACCCAGAACGTCCAGGGTTGAATTAGAGAAAAATAGGAGGCCAGGATGATGATTGCCTTTTCATTGGAAGTATAACAACAAATCATCTGAGAGCGAATAAGAAGAGAAAGAAGTTACAAGTTGTAGAGATTTGCAAGAGGCGAAAAGATTCAGTAAGACCAAGGAAGTCAGCGCATTTTCGTTAATGAAAGTCGCTTTGCTCGGCGAAGAGTATCCCTGCAACTTTAGCTGAATGGAAATTGGCAAGAGTGATAGAGAACAGAAAATTTTAACAATCGCCCGATAAGTATTGTCTTAGCTGAATGGACAGGGACAAGCACGATCGTAACCATAGATTGGAAGGGAAAAAGATTTTGTCAAGAAGGAATGGAACCTGCTATCCATTAAACAATTAACAGTTCGCCACTTTATCGCAGAAATCTGAAGCGTCTTAAGAGTCAAAGGCGTTGCTTCTACCTAACTATAATTGATTATAGTTAGCGTAGAAACAAACGCAATGCCCCCAATCGCCCATCAACTAGTGCCAGAAAAAACTCAATAGGGCAGGATGGAATGTTTGGAGAGAGTATCAATTAAGGGATATAGTTGGTGGTCAATTTACCGATAGGAGCGAAGGTGTGTATTTATAGAGAGAAGGACTGATGGTGAAACATAGGTCAAGTGTGTTCAAGATCGGTTTTGACGATTCGGAATGTGTGTAGGTTAATTAATCAGTGCGTCCAGATCGTTGAGAAATACTGAATGACTCGGCTTCCTCCCAACTAAATCAGGACGAGAGGGAACCCAACAATTCAGTTTGTGTACATTGAAATCCCCCTAAATAGAGGACCTCAGTATTTGGATGACAAGATATAACAGTCTCTCTCGTGAGAAAGTAGTAAGGTAATCAACAAAAGGCATGAAAATCTGTTTCTGTTATAGGTAGAACAGTAGCAAGAAGCATAAGAATACTTTGTAGTAGAAAGGAAGAAAGAATTTTAATGCTCCCAGAACACGAAGTAGAAGCTTCGAGGTTATCGAGACGTGTTATACTGGAAATTTTTACAAAGCGCACAAACTACCATCAACGGAATTCAAAAATATTTATAGTTTTATATATTAAACGAGTTAAGATGAATTCTAGCCATCTGTCTCAGGCAAGAGCCCGTAAAAGTTAGTTTAGAGTTTATGAGAGGATATTCCATAGATGCAGAGTTAGAGTGCAAGCCATTGATGTTGGTAAAGTCAAAAGAAAGCCACTCCTGTGCAAATCTGCTATCAATAAGCACAGCACGACCGAAAATCAAAAAAAAAGCAAAAAAAAAAAAAAAAAAAAAAAAAAAAAACAAGAGAAACAAACAAATAGACAAAACAAAGGAGAAAATGAGGAATTTTATTCCGTAGCAAAGCCTAAATTTTAATAAACGATATAACCTCTATTTACAGCAGGATATATCTAAAATATGAATAATCCAGAAAGTTTAAGAACACTCACCGCACTCACACGCTACGCTCTCACGAAATTGCGTACAAAAAAACAAATACTATTGATCAACTAAAAAGTTACCTTACCTTAACAATTATAATAATGGCCGTCCAAATAGGTAAATTTTGCACGTAAACGACAATGTTGGACGAAACGGTCTAAGAATCTAAGTTAAAGAAGCGATTATGATGACAAACAAACATAAACTTAGTACTCAGCTGATCTATATCGAACAACTTTAATATTACGGGGGATTCTAAAAGTTTCTCAAATTTTCACCCAAAAAGTAAGAAGTCTCAGCTAGAGTAAATCGGCCATTTTAATCGATACCGATACCGATACCGATACCATCAAAATGGCCGTCACTAAAAGGTATAAAGATAGCAGTAAGGATGGGCTTTCTTTTCCACTTGCGTCATATTCTTCTACTACTTTTGTTTCCAGTTAATTTTATGCACCTTGAAGGTGGATGATATATAGCTATATATATAAAATTCTGATTTTCAGAATCCTGTGGGTAAAAAAAATTTAAAATATTTATTTCATTAAGAAATTCTAATCACATTAAAATACAAACCCAAATCTTACAATTGGTGTTCCTGTAGCACTCTGCATGTGAAATTCCATGAGCAAATGGAGAGGCTCAAGTTGAAGAGTGGATTGAAGACCCCTATTTGCTTCTGAGTTACCAACAATATTTACCAACACTTCTTTATCAATCAAAACTTGCTTATGGAAAGCCATATTCATAAATATTTTAACAAACTATAAAAATTATTAATTGCTATTTTTACAAAAACTCTCTTAATTTACATAATTTAAAATCATTTTTTATCACAATTCTATTTCAAGGGAAAATAAAAAAAAAATTAAGTTTTTGCAGCATGTTTTATGTTTCATTATTAAACCTTATTTGTCTTAATTAAAAGTTTTATTAAGTCATACACTACTTAGAAACCATTTTATTTGTTTCAATAAAGTTCAACTTGTGAGGTTTTAAAAGAAAAGTCCTAGTTTTAACATTTTTCTTTTTTTTAATGTTACTTACTCATAGGTTTTCATAAAAATTAAAACTGTTTATTAGAGTGGAGTGGAGAACATAAGTTGTTTGAGTTTTATTTTCACATTGTTTGAAATTTGATTTTTAACTAATTTTAGCATATGAACTTTTAATTTTAGGTTTTAGTGTATGACCAACTTAATCTCGATTTTTTTTTGTCTCTGTTTTTATTGTTGTGTGTGTGTGTGTGTGTGTGTGTGTTTGTGTGTAAGATGGTTGATTTGCTCAGGTGCAGGGACTGGCTTTCTATTGACTTTACCAACATTCGGGGCTTGCACTGACTCTACATCCGTGGAATACCACCTCTCTAACTATAACCTAACCTTTTGCTCTTGTCTGAGACACACATCTAAGAATTCACCCTCTAACTCATTTAATATATCTACCTATAACTTATTTCATAATCTGTCTAAAGGGTGGAATATGTGCCATGTAAACATTAATACTAATATAACACATCTTGAAAATCTTGAATCTCCTAACTTTGATGTTCTGTGGCGTAAAATCTTTTTTCCTTCTACTACAATAATCTTGTGCTTCTGCTACTATTCTCCTAACAGAACAGATTTTCACTCCTTTTTTTAATATCTTACTACTTCTCACGAGACTGTTATATCTACTCACCCAAATACTGAAGGGGATTTCAATGTAAATAACACTGAATAGTTGAGGTCCTCTCATACTGATATAGGTGGGGGAGAGGGCTGAATCATTCAGCATTCTTAACAATCTGGACCCACTAATTGAGGCCCAATAGCAAGCCCTGCTTCAGCGCAATACAGTC